>CAJPEX010000760.1:31034-46817 GCA_905338405.1 Notodromas monacha
CCTCGATTTTGCCTGGACCCAGGGACACTTGACGCTATGAACAAATCCTACAACAAAGCCCATCCCACGACGAGCTCCCCCAAAGTGCATCAGGCATGCAGCGAGACACCCAACCAGGCCCCAGCTACGCCAGACCACTCTCTGCCACGCACTCCCACGGTGACGTCACCCGTATCAAGCGTCGACATTCCGCCATTTGACAGCCCTCCCCAGGAACCGACACCGCTGCCTCAACCGGATCTAACAACCGCCGCAAACGCCGCCAATTCCCCAGCTCCAGTAGCTCAGAATCGTCAGTGGAGGAAGCGCCAGCGGACATCAAGCCCCGCCGCCGGGCACTGGCACAACCGCTTGACGGCACAGGACCCATCAAGGAAAATGAATACTAGCAACAACAACCTCACCTCAACAGGATCTCAAGATGCCCGAGGATCTTGACCGAAACGCCGCCGCCGACGGCCCTCGCGATACCGTCAGCCTTGGCCTCCTCCTCCCTTGTTCTTTTGCCGCTGCCGGCACCTTTCTTTTTTTGGGGGGGGGGAGAGTATGACCCCCGCGCGGGTCCATAGGTGCCGCCATCATGGCCCGCGCAATAGCTTAAAGGCGACATCGACTGTTTCTTTTTACTTTGTTACGCCGCACGAATCCTAACTGGTTGACGCAATGCACGCACGCGCTTGCGTCAACCAACTCGCGCCCATACCCCTGAGGCCTAGAGAGCCTCACTTTGTCTATAGCTCCCGAACCGAAGGGTCGTCACAAGAATCAGTGCCTTTTATCGTGTGTACTGTATTAGTCATAATCTGCTACCTGAGTGAGTAGCGCCCATACCCCTGAGGCCTAGAGAGCCTCACTTTGTCTATAGCTCCCGAACCGAAGGGTCGTCACAAGAATCAGTGCCTTTTATCGTGTGTACTGTATTAGTCATAATCTGCTAGGACTCACTCACGGTTATATTAGGCGATGGCAACACAAGGTGAATCACACACGAAATGAAGTTCTTCCACTGTACGCCTGATTGAGAGTGTGTAGAGACAAAAGTCTTACTGGGGGCTCAGCCGCGCAAGAACAAACCATGGCGACCCCGAATGAGAGAATTGTGCAAAGTGAAATGGACGAAGCATCCCCGAGTCCATCAAGCGATTCCGCATCAGCGTTTGCCCATAACTATCGCAATAACAACCAGTGGGCACATCTCATGCTACCGGCCATACGATTGTACTGTGCAACCTCACAAATCCCACATCTGAGAAACCAAGACGAACTTGTCGCAGAGCTCCAAGCGCGAGGCGTACAGCCGATCAACCTGCTCCAAAACACAGCACCCGGACCAGGAGCCAGCCCATCTGCCGCCAAACTTACCGCCAACATCACCAAATTGCTGCTCCAACGCAGGGCGGATTTTCCGAAACAAGCACAGGGAGAGGACTTTGAAGTCTACCTGCGCCGACTGGAATTCGCATTCAGTCATGACGGTACATCCAATAACACAAAAATTGACTGCCTGATTGGGCACACAACGCCTACAGTCGCGGCAGCAGCCCAACGCCTCTACAACGAGGGATATCACAACTATGACAACATTGCCAACCAAGTCAAGATACAGTTCGGGCTATTGCCCTTCAAACATTTCATGAGATTCCTTCGGGATGCCGGGGAACTTTTGTTTAGTACCCGTGTTAAACCGTTAACCGATGCCACACTCATGTAGGTTATGAATGGTGAGTCGCGTTTGTTGGATGGACCAGTTCTTTCTAGGTAGTGACGGCGGCTCATTGGTCAACTACTGGCAATCACCACCAGAGGGCTCCACGCCCATCTATACTCCAAGGCAACCGCCGATCGAACCCTCACATGGGTCAATTGTCTTGCGTACGCGGACAAATATTGCCGCATGCACCCCAACACTCCACACACATTGCCGGCCCCGCAGAACACGCAACAAGGCAACCGCCAACCAAAAACCATGGCGTCCGGAGTACAGAAGCATTACTTTGACCACCACCAACTGTACATCCTCCACACAACCGCCAAATGCTTGCTTGGGCAAAACCCAAGGCCCAACACGGCTACGGGCAACCAATCAACACGAAACCTTCAATTGTGTACCTACCACCCAGGTTGCCTTGTTGCACACTCAACAGCAGACTGCCGTAACAACCCGGCCAACCAGGTAAACACACCTAACACGCGGACAGTCCAACCAACTAAATGTGTGCAATGCATCAATCGTGTACCTACCACCCAGGTTGCCTTGTTGCACACTCAACAGCAGACTGCCGTAACAACCCGGCCAACCAGGTAAACACACCTAACACGCGGACAGTCCAACCAACTAAATGTGTGCAATGCGGACTTACAGGTCACACGGCAACCAATTGCCCAAACCAGGGAAACGCCAAGATTGGGCAGTGACAGCTGTCCTCTGCTTGATCCCCCAAGATACAGACAACAGCCTAACAATCATCATCGGCATCAAGGACAAACGCGTCACAGCGCTGATTGACACTGGGGCCACCAGGTCATTCATGGCGACCAACGTTGCAGCCAAAGTAGGGCTCACACCCCATCCAATGAAGGCAAAGATCTCTGCAGCCGTCTTACACATATCTGCCAACATCAGCCACTCGGTAAGTACCACCTTTTCACTAGGTTCAGCCAACTATTGCGCAACCTTCTTTCTACTTGCAAACGCGAGGTATCCAATAATTCTTGGCCTCGACACGCTCAAAAACCATCTGCCAACATCAGCCACTCGGTAAGTACCACCTTTTCACTAGGTTCAGCCAACTATTGCGCAACCTTCTTTCTACTTGCAAATGCGAGGTATCCAATAATTCTTGGCCTCGACACGCTCAAAAACCTCCCGTTTTGTGTAACACTTGACAGCCAACGAATTTTTTCCAGGTTTCAAACCATAAATCCCATCAACGAAAGCCCGCAAGCCAAAACCGGCAAAGGCATTACGTTTGTAAACTGCTCCCCCACCAAACAACAGGTGGTCGCTCACCTACTCGCCAAATACAAGGACAACATCTTCCAATGGTCAGGGAAGCACGGACTGTTCCCCCAACACGTCGCATCCATCCCAACAAATGGCCAAGATCCCGAGCCACCAAGGCGCATCCGACTGTCGCCCTACAAAATACCAGCAATGACGGAAATCCTTGCCAAGTACACTAAAGCCGGCATCATCAAACCGGCGCAGTCCACGATCAACTCACCGGCATTCCTGACACCCAAAGACGAGAACCCCAATGCACCAGCAATACGAAGATGGCGCCTAGTAGAAGACTACCGCAAAATCAACAAAGTCATACTGGCAGACAACTACCCGATGCCAGTCATCCAAGACATCCTTGATGCACTGGGCAGACAAAACGCATACTTCTGCTGCCTGGATCTGCACTCCGGGAATCACCACATACCCATAGCCCATGGCAATCGCCACAAAACTGCATTCACAACCCCAACCGGGCAAATGCAATATACAGTGATGCCGTACGGCCTGAAGACTGGTCCAGCCATCTTCCGACGGACCATGGAGACCATCCTGCGCCAACATCTCTACAACCAATGCGAGTATATGTAACTGTTGTAGTAACAGAAACCGTGGTGTAAACTTGTTCACGACGTTTTGGAGAGGTTCCAAGATGTGTGGGACCGCTGTCGGCCCCGCAGTTATCTGTAGAGGTTCAGGTTTAAGATGGCAGAATCTATCCACTTCTTGGGACACATCGTTGACAAAACAGGAACACAACCTGCAGACGAACATCTCAAAGCCGTACAAGCGTTCCCCGAACCCGAGACCACAAAGCAAATGCAGAGGTTCTTGGGACTCGCATCGTACCTGCGCTCTCACGTACAAACCAATTTCGCAAATCTCGAAAAAACCCTACGCAACACGATCCCCGTGAAACCAGCCACGGCGCTCAAATGGACGCCAGAAGCAGAGGCCACCTTTGAAGCCTTGAAACAGGCAATTGCCAACGCCACGCGGCTAGAATGATTCGAACCACAGTGGGACACCAAAATCCACTGCAATGCCTCGGCCACGGCCATCAGCGCAATTCTGGTCCAAATCAACCACGACAGACAACCACACATCATCAAATACGCCAGCAGAGTCCTGACGCCCCCTGAGACCCGTTACTCCAACACTCAAAGAGAACTGCTGGCAGCAGTATGGGCAACAATCAAAAAGTTCCGACACTACGTCAAACATCGACAATTCAAAATTGTCACGGACCACAAGGCATTATTAGGAGAGCTAGTCGACACCAGACTCATCACCCTCCGCCTAAAACTGGAACCATTCCAGCATACGTTTGTACACCGGCCGGGCAAAACCCTCACAGGGCCAGACGCCCTCAGCCAAATCCAGCTCAACAGCATACAACTCTGCGAAGTACCCAATCCTGGACAATGTGCCGATACCATTGACCAATATCATGTGGAAATGGACCACACCAACTGGAAAAAGACCTTCAATACAATACAAAAAAGGTTAACCTGGCCCGGCATGCGCACCAAAATATTTCATCACGTCATACAATGCGCTAAATGCTTCACATTCAACTCGGCAACCGCCGCAGTGGGTACCAAACTCATACCTGTTCCGCCAGCAGACAAACACGACCAACTCGGAGTCAACTTCTGGGGCCCATTCCCCCCATCAACAAATGGCAACCGATACGCAATAGTTGCTATCAACTACTACTCACGCAGAGTGGTCACCACACCTGTCAAACGCACAATGGCAAACGCCCTATGTGATGTTTTTGCCCAACTGGGCACATTCGAAATAATCCATTCAGATGGAGCAGCGGTCTTCAACTCAGCGCCGTACAAAAGGTTTATAACCGCAAATCAAATTGCGTCACACATTGCCCAGCCATACCACCCCAAAGGCAATGGCGCTTGTGAGCAAGCAATCAAATCCCTGTCGGCTATCATAGCAAAGACAGCACCAACCCCAACCACTTGGGATGACGTCTTACTCAACGCAGCAATTGCATACAACTGAACGCCACACACCGCCACAGGGCTACTGCCCATTGAACTCTGGCACAAAAAGCCAATACCCACCCCAGCAGACATCAGGTTCAAACTACCGCCAAGGGACATATCCCCTGAACTCCAAAGAGTCAAAGTAACTAACCAAAGATACCGCAAACGGTACATTCAGCAGGCCAATAAACATCGCAAACCAGAATTTAAACTCGGCCAAATGGTAACCCTCAGGCCACTACTGAAAACAACAGAAAAACACGCCGCACACCGGTGCTTCTTACCAAAATGCTTCGGACCTTTCTGAATCACAGCAGTCCTTGGCAAAGCAAAATATAGCAGCCAAACCCTAACGGGCAATCGACAAGCAAATGCCTGGGAGTTACAAGCATATAACTTTTCCGTTGCGCCACCCCCTACTATACCAAAATATCTAATGAAACAAAATAGTACAAAATCCCTCTGTTCATAGCATATGGAAGAAACCAATCGGCCTCGATTTTGCCTGGACCCAGGGACACTTGACGCTACGAACAAATCCGACAACAAAGCCCATCCCACGACGAGCTCCCCCAAAGTGCATCAGGCATGCAGCAAGACGCCCAACCAGGCCCCAGCTACGCCAGACTGCTCTCTGCCACGCACTCCCACGTGATGTCACCCATATTGAGCGTCGACATTCCGCCATTTGACAGCCCTCCCCAGGAACCGACACTGCCGCCTCAACCAGATCTAACAACTGCCGCAAATGCCGCCGATTTCCCAGCTCCAAATTGTCAGTGGAGGAAGCGCCAGCAGACATCAAGCCCGCCGCCGGACACTAGCACAACCGCTTGATGGCACAGGACCCATCACGGACAACAAATACTAGCAACGACAACCTCACCTCAACAGGATCTCAAGACGCCCAAGGATCTCAACCAAAATGCCACCGCCGATGGCCCTTGTGATACCGTCAGCCTTGGCCTCCTACTCCCTTGTTCTTTCGCCGCCGCCGGCACCTTTCTTTTTTGGGGCGGGGAAGGGTACGACCCCCGCGCGGGTCCATAGGCGCCGCCATCATGGCCTGCGCAAAGGCCTAAACGCAACATCAACTGTTTTTTTTTACTTTGTTACGCCTCACCAATCCGAACTGGCTGACGCAATACACGCGCGCGCTTGCGTCAACCAACTTGCGCCCGTACCCCTGAGGCCTAGAGAGCCTCACTTTGTCTATAGCTCCCAAACCGAATGGTTGTCACAAGAATCAGTGCCTTTTATCGTGTGTACTGTATTAGTCATAATCTGCTACCTGAGTGAGTGCCAATATAATCCGCTACCGTTGTGTTCCACTTAGTGTGTGCTTTACTTCAAGAAGGTGACAATAGTCATAATCTGCTACCTGAGTGAGTGCCAATATAATCCCCTACCGTTGTGTTCCACTTAGTGTGTGCTTTACTTCAAGAAGGTGACAACGCCTGATTGAGAGTGTGTAGAGACAAAAGTCTTACTAAACCATGTTTTTGTGTGCAGTACTGTATGTTGAAAACTGTCAAGAATGAGAAGAAATATTTCCTTCTCACAAGGGAGCAAGGCATATGTCCCCACAAACAAATCTTCCTCTCATTTACTGTGCCTCCTCTCTTACAATCTTGAAAGCAAAATTTTAAAGGAATTTTTGTGACCCAATTAATGCATGCCCCACACAAACACACACACAAAACGAAAACTTGAACAAGTGGAACCCACCGCTGTCACTTTAACAAAGAGTGGCCATTTCCTGGTAGTGATGTAGTTTTTCAATCATGGCACAGAAGCTCTCAGTCAGTGCTGGGACTTGATTTGTTCCATTTGGCAGTTCCCCTTCAGAGAAGTGTATCAAGCTCAGAAATGTAAAGCTAGTCTCTTATTCAGGACTCCTACACGTGATCTTCACCAAGTCCTTTTCTCCCCCAGCATCATAGCTTCTAGTCCTCCCCGTTTTCTCCAGTTTAAAAGGCGATAGTGGCGGTTGGTAACTCTCCGCTCGGACGAGCGGCGGACAGCAGAACGGCCCAAGTATCAATGCCCCACGGCCAGGTCATCACTCACCCCGCACCTTGGGACGTACTGTGGGTACTTCAATGGTCTGGACCAACGTGCGTTCGTCCGTATCCGCAGAAATACAGCAATGATTTCAAGGAAATGGCCTTTTCTTTCTCCTCTTACCTTCTCCTCCTCATCTTTCTCTCTCTCTCTCTCTCTCTCTCTCTCTCTCTCTCTCTCTCTCTCTCTCTGATCTGAGTGTTTCCGCAACTCGAGAAACGCACGATCTCGTGAAATATGCGAGAAATATTCCCGATTTAATTTTCTCTCCTGACATGCCCCCCGACAGGCCATTTTATGACCAAAGAGATGAGAGATAATTTTTTCAGTCCACTGGGAGTGAAAAGGAAATGAAGTACAGTGCTGTATTGTAATGTACTGTATCTCAGACACATTCCATGGCTGGTCGGTTTTCCAGCAGGTAATCAAATCGGCTCGGTTCACTGCGATTAGCGTTGGATCAAGCCTCCTGATGCAGTACTAGTGAAACTATATAATTTATTCAATAATTTTCGCATCAAATCCTGCTGGCTCCTGAATTACCCTCGAATTATTCGATTATAAAGCTTATCTGTTCACATTTCTAGAGAAGAACAAGAAAGAATCGTCTTCAGGTCAGAAAATAATTTACCGTATACGCAAAAAAAAAAGAAACTCTACATTGTGTAAATACTGATCTTAGTAACTCCGCGCGAGTGAACACACAATGAAATTTCGCAGCACTTCTCTATAATGATTTCGTAGCCATAAGTTCAGGAAATTTTCGGCGGCATTTCAAAAATTTTCAGGATCTTGGTCGGTATATTCCCGAACATCAGTATTTCGCTTTCCATGTCACAACTCACAAGCCACATTTGCACACACAGAAACGGATGTCTGACCATGGTAATATTTGTTTAAAGAATTTTTTAAACGAGTTCGACCTTAAAAACCAGAAACACAAGATTACAGAAACTAAAGAATCAACGCTTGCAAAAACCTGTCTCCCACACGTGGACCAGTTGAGTACCGTATTTACTCAAGTACTGTACCTCGCTTTTTCAATTGAAACACGCACCGCGGCTTTTTTGTACAAAAAAAAAATTTGATTGAAAATACATGACTGCATAAGATGCGCATCAGTTTTCCCTCATTTAAGAAGCCAAAGCTGGTAGAGCATATTTCAAAAACTAACAAAATTTAAAGGTTTATTTTAGTTTTAAAAAGACAAATGCTGAATTGAATCGCAAAAAGGATTGAAACGAATCGAATTCCACTTTTCAAAAGGCTTTATTCAGTTTTCCATATTTTATTAGCTGTTGAACAATTGCATTTAGAAGATCAGTTGGAAATTATTCGCCAAATGCTGGCTCAAGTGTGACACTTGTACCCAAGAAAATTGGTTATGAGAAACTTTTGCCCCCGTTTGAAGTGAATCCCATTTTCCTCTCATGTTTTCTTCCCCCCCCCCCCCCCCCCCCCCCCNAACCTGTCTTTCTGAGTGTTTGGACCCTGCTTTTATTTTTCCATCACTGGAATTTTTCAGACCAAAGATTCCCAAAAATCTGACCTGAAACTCTCCTTATTTCTTTTCCATCACTGGAAAATATTCATACCAAAGATTTTGTGAATACTTGTCATAATCTGCAACCGAGTGTGTGTGTATGTAAACCATTTTTGCCTGTCGTGTGCTGTGTGCTTTGTATCATTTTTTACTGCTTGCTCTGAAAAGAAAGGTCTGCGCTAGTTGGGAGAAATCCCGGTCGGTTCGCGCCCGACCAATTGCCGTGTTTTATTCAATCGATCCAAATTTTATTTCCTGAAACTCTGCTAAAACTCAATTAAGAAATTCAAGGTGTAAGGCTTGAAAAAATCCACTCTAGAATTAAAACCTTACAGGAGGGTTTAGCATTATGCGCTTGAGTAGGGAGTAACAAGTCATCCGTGTATTAGATCGCCATTTCCTTCTTGTTTTTTTTTTTTTAATATTTCATTGTTTTTTTATAAGTTTCCAGCAGTTGAAGGGAATAAGATTTCAGCGCGGGCTTCGAAGAAAACTGAAACCCGGCGGGGAGCTTTTCCTGGTGGATCCTTGCTCAACACCGGGAAATTGTTATGAAAGCTACCCGCCTCGTCCGTCGAAATTGCCTCCATAAAAGCCCACTCTTCCACTTTCCTTTTCAATGTACTGTATATGTATTTTCAAAATTACTGTATTCCATGATTCGTACAGCTGAACTTGGATAACTCAAACTATCGAATACCTCCCTGGATCTGCCGATTTTTATTTTTTAATTTTTTCACCAAATCCCTGCCTGAATTTCTTCAGGAATAATGAATTAAAAACCTTCCTAAACTCAAAGGCTTTCCCTCTCAAATCTCCATAACCCGAAATTTTCAGAGGCCTTTTGGTCATTATTTTATCGACACAGGAAAGAAATAAGTAAAACAAATGTATCCTGGTGGATTTTGGAAGGAAGTGAAATGAACCCTTGCCTCCAGCGTTAGCCATCCTCCCAATTCATTCAAGAAGCAATTTAAGTTCAGAATATCACCAATAAATTGCAATTTCACGTAACTCTTCTTTCTTTCCCCCCTCACGAAAATGTTCGTTTCCTCGACTGGAAACCTCTCCAGCTTATTTTTCTTTTCAGGTCTCCTGAAGTTTTACTAAAAGAGATTCAACTGTGAGTATTTGCAGTCCAAGGTAAGATTTCAGCGGGCTTCGCAGAAAACTGAAACCCCTAGGGAACGTTTCCTCGTGTCCTCGCTCAGACGGGAGAAATTTTTTATTGTAAGTACGCTTCGTCGGAATTGCGTAAAACATCCCGTCCATTATTTCTCTTTCATTCCAGTATTTTCTCATTTCTCCCTTTCTTCAGCTTCGTGCATACTACATACAAAAAACAAAACCATCGCATGATGAGTTGGTTTTTTTTGTGTGTGTCGGCAGTGTGAGGCTTACTACGACGAACCAGTTGATGACGTTATGTATTTCAACGCATATGCTGTAGATTTCAGCGAAGAAATTAAAGAACTGCATTTCCCCATTCAACAAAATGTCAAAATATCACTAAAAGATTTTGTACGGGCTGAGTTCCACGCGTATGACGTCAGATTTCTCCTGATTGGCTATTGTACAGTACAGTATTGATCAACCAGCAAGGCAGGAATGGAAAATGCGACGGACCTCGTTTTTTTTTTTTTTACTGCAATACTTCACAAATAAAAATTTAACGGAGAACCGTAGGACGACGAAAAAAATGCGTGAAGTTTGTGAAGCAATTGCACGAAATGGTTGATATTCTGGATGATATAACCCTGACTTAGAAAATGACGAAAATGGGTGAAACTCGAGATTCTTTGGACAGTTGACTAAAAGGCACGGAAAATTCTCGAATTTCACCCACCATTTCGGCGAATTTCTCATCGAAGGTATTTCAAATACGCAGTTGTATAGGATAATATGACAGCTATTCCAAAAGATGAATGATCAACTCCGGGAAAGAGAAATGCAAATTTCATAAAAATGCCAAACAAATTCGAAAGGATTCTCCGCGAAGAAAAAAAACTGAAATACAAGTGAACAAACGTTTAGCCCTACAGAAAACGCAAGGACTTCTGAGAAACCCACATTTCCTTATTGCAAAACCGCAATTTCCCTAGCTTCCTCAATTTTCTCTTTCCATTGGAAAAAGCTCATAAAACTTCTCCTTATTCGTTCAGGTGAAATTCTTATTTTCCGAAGAAAAAATTGCAGCCTTCGTTGATTGCAAAAGCCTGATAGAATGACGGGGGAAAAACCATGAATCCAGCCAAAAATGGAGTCCTTCTTTGCATGCGTCAAGATACTCACGGGAGGTAGACGCTCATTTTGCTTTCTGTTCAAAGGGAAGAAAATCAACGCATTTCAAAAAGGCACGCCAGAAATCTGAAGAAACGAAAAAAAAAAACTGTTCTACTTTACAAGCTTATATTTCCCTAATGACCAAGACGTTCGAAGCCGAAAAATTATACAGCCAACGCGACGCGTTTAGAGTCGCTCAAGTAACAATAAAAAATGCGTAAAAATTACGAAAATATAATGATTAGAAACCGGATTAAGCGTCCTTCGGACTAACGAGACCCACTGCTTTCTAAATAGAGACTGAGGCAACGTCATCCAAGAATCCAGCCAAGAACCAAATATTGCCAGTGATAAAACGTCTCACGAACTCCGCTTTAATCAATACACACATCCGCACTTTTTCCTCCCGAAAATATCACTATTTACTCGATTTACACATCACGTCCAATTCCTCAGAAAGTGTCGTAATCAAATCGTTCACACGAATCGATCAACAAACGGATCAATTCCAGAGAAATTAGTCTGTCGCCATGGTGTGAATTTGGCTCAGTGATCAGACGGTTGATTTTTCTCTCGAAATAAATCAGGCTCGGTTTATAAAATAAAGCTATAATTCGCTGGTTTTCTTATAATTGAGGTCTTTTTGGGAAATTTAAGCCTTCTGTCGAGTTATAAATGAAGTCTGCTTGAAAATAAATGCTCGGGAATTTTTGTACAGCATTACATGTGTTTTTCACTAAATTTTAAAAATTGTTTGCATACTGTACCGCGGTTAAAATGGAGAGGATTCGGAAAGTGTAGCTGATCATATCGTAAAAATTGCCGCATTGACATACTCATCGTATTTATTATTCTTTCATTAATTATGAAAGTTCCATCTCCAAATCATCAGTTTGAATCCACATTTTATTGACAGATTTTCACGGTGTTAGAAGACTGCATTATTTCTTCGTTAAACGATTGATACAGTACGCATTTTTAATTGTCGGCTTCAATCACCATATGAAGTGCAAGTATTGTCAAAGATTCTGAATGATAATTAAATCTTAGTGAGACACACACAGACCTGACGACCATGTTTCAAGGAAACGCGATAAACTCTCGGGAAAAGAACACGTACGACCTCCTCTTAATCTTGCCTTTTTGCTATTGAATCCACAATCGGTCAGAGGACTGTGAACTAAAAAAAAAAAGGCAGCCAAAAAATTAGATATAAAATAAGTGACAGCAGTTTTAGAAAATTCCTTTACATTCATTTTAATTATTGTACTTCGGAGCAGGAAGAAGGAAGGCAGCAGAAAAACCAAAGATGCGGTCCGCTGTCATATGGAAAAAGTTTTTATTAATCGAGGAACAGCATTCATTAGTTAACAATGACTACTGACATCAATCGTCAAAGTCATTAAACCCACACAGACTGGCTCCCCAAGAAAATTGCGTAACGTTTCACACCCCTCAACCATAGCTCGGTTTAACATGACGTTGCAGAAATTAAGTAAAGAGCCTATTCTAAAACACTACTGCATTGAACCGTATAATTTTGGGCAAGGGCTTGACACTCGGAACAGCTTGAGACAAAGGGGAATAGAAGGCATTTAATTTCACAATGACCTCATTAGACGGCTATTAATTCAATGAATGCAGTCGAGCTGTTTGTTTACCGTAACGCAATTGAATTCTTAAGGAGTTGCTCAAGAGATAAAAAAAAAAACTAGAGGTCGTGAAAACTGGGCATTTTCACGCAGCATGAATAAATAATTAAACTGCTTTCGGCTCATTATTCCTTTAGGCAAGTACAGTACTGATTCTCTTATTTTAGAGACAACTAGGTATTTGAATCCAGGTCTAAAGACGAGAATCTATTTTTTGTAAGCCATCTTCCTTATTCAGGAATTCACTCGGAGAAAAAATAATTCCTCCGCAGGTTCAAGGAGAAACGCGAAATTTTTTCGGCCCACACGCCGAGACTTTTTCCATAAAATTTGCCCCCGCTGCTAAAATTTTTGCTTGTCAAAAGAAACCGCCTCGGCTTGAGCTAAATCACGGCTACAAGTCTGCAAAAGGGGTGCCGATCATGAGAGGAAAGAACAAAAAGCTCTTCCTTTTTCCTTTCGTCGATTTTTTTTGCACCAGACCAAGAAAAATTCTTTGCGTTGAAGACGGAGATTTGCCCGGTGAGAACCGAGGAACCTGCTGAATAAATCTCGGAGAGCGTTGAAGTACTGCGCCATTCTCTAGCCTTGATTTGCCCCCATGTATAGTATAATTTTTCTTTTTGCGAAACGAATCTCCAACAGCTCAAAAAATAAATCGTTGGAAAATAAATTTTGCTGTTCGAGCGCAGCCGCAAGCGAAGCACAAAAAAGTTTCGCGTCGGAAAACCCGGATGCAAGAATTTCCACGAATATGACTGTGAAGTTTCCTGAATTAACCCACCCCTTTTGCTTCAATTTCTTGATCATAAAAGCAGAAAATCTATTCAATTTTCTCGAAATTCCCTGGATATAATTTATGATTTTTTTTAGCTTCGGACCATGGGTAAAATTCGAAAATCGAACCTTGAAAAGAGCTTTTTAATTCCCTGTTGCGGAGTCCAGTAATTCAGCAAATAAATAATTCATAGCATAATTTCACTGTTTGTGTAGAACTGAACACGTTGTTGATGTAAGATTTTGTCTCGCGCATTTGAAATCATTCGAACGACCCAAAATTGGTGATTGTAAATGCATGCTCCTCAATATATACTGCGCATAATAATGATGCAAATATTGATATGACTTTAACTTTTTAAATGTTGCATCGATGATGCTAAACCCAGAAGTTCAAATTGATTTGACGCTAATAAATTTGAATATTCAGCGTGCAAGATTTTTTCCAAGCATAAAAAGGAGGAAACTGAAGCTTAGTAGTTTTTGTAACAAACGTGAGAATGGAGACACCTGGTGAAAATATCAAATATTTCAGAGAATGGTAGATTCATTCCTATCCTGAATTGCAACCAATGCAAATCATTTCCAGATAAAATAGATATTTTAAAAAAGATCTCAAAGCACTTTTTTTTAGTTCCAGAGTTCAGTTCATCGCAGAGAAGCATTTATATCTTTCAACCAATGGCTTACCTTAATTGATACATGCAGCTCATGCATTTTACTCGCACGCACCAAATCAATTTTCAAGAGGAATAAATAAAACAGCTACAAAAAATCCAACATCAAATTACTAGCTTTTTGCAACGAGCAAAATTGAAAACGACGAATTTCGCTTCGGACAAAAACCAATTTTTGTCTGACCCACAAGGGCGGGACTTCACATGATGCAATCGTGAAATTCCGTTCCACGTACAAAATTTCATCCGACTCAAATCTCTCGGCAAACTTCCGTTGATACCGATTTTTTCTCCTAAAAAAATATCAACATCCCACGATTCGAAACGAAAACAAAGCCCTTGTGTCTCGGGGAATCGGTTGAAAGTTCCTCTGGCCACCGAAACACGAATTCCGGACGCGAGTTCATTTGCATCTCGGGGTTCGTTTCCCCTCGGGGCCTGCTGCTGCTTATTCAGCATCTTTTGCAGCTTCCCGAACGTTAAACCCAAAAAAAATAAAATTATACCGAATAAACCCCATTCGACTAGACGAGGAAAAAAATGAGCTTACCTAAAAGAGCATATACGAAGCTTCCGAAGGCTCGAGAGAAAATTCTTTTCCCGTCGCCGTTTTTCAGTGAGATGAAACGAACCGGTACTAACCTGCAATGACATGGAAGATAATACATTATAGTTTATTTCACTGGTTTTAAAGACCCAATATTCAATAATAAATCAAGAAATAGAGTGAAGAGAAAGACGGAGGATGTGTTCAAGTCCGGAGAACGAAGAATTCAAGTACAATACTGTGCTAATCAGCGCTGGAAATCAGCGTTGCTAAAATCACACTAGGTGAACCTCATCATATAAAAAATTCAAATCATGACGCATGAAATATATTAGATAATGAATGAGTAAATCAAGGAACAGCGAACTGAGTGCAAAATCGTCAATTTCTTTCTCGATCACCCTCACACTTCTCACACCCGAAAAAAAGGCATTTTCAAGTTTCCAATTGAACAACAAGCAGGCTGTCGAAACGAGTCCGTCGAGTCGAATTTTCGTATTTTCAATTTTTTTCATAAATAAAAAAAAAATCATTCGTTCCGGAATTGAAAGACAGGATATGACGAAACGGAAAACGGCAATACAAAGCAGCAGGTATATAATTCTTGGTCCCACACAATGTCATTCCGAAACTTCACACATTTCCTCGAAGACTATGGATATAATCGAATATTTTTTTAGTCGATCGAAAACCTGTCAGAAATTCAATCTTTGAATAGTGGAAAAGAAAAACAATTGAATTTCTTTCTCTTTTTTTTCGCGTGAACACCAGCTCGCAAACAGCCTCGAGGAACGTTTCTCCTTCCAAGTCTCAACACAATTTTCGATCAATTCAAAAATTACAACATTGATCTCATCGTCCATACGGATGAATATTATTTTACATGAAAATGGTAGGAGCCCCCTCTCTGAATTCGCGTTGAAGTGAAGAATTATTCTCGACACGAATCCCTCACTACCCAGCAACGCATATCTTGTTACTAAATCAAGAAAACGGGACGGAGACTCATTTCAGGTGACAGGAAAACTGGTTTCCAACTTGCTTACTGGGCAAGAAAAACGACCTGGATATGCATTCTTATACTCTACGTATGTATCTGGCATCGTCCACCTTATTTACTTTTTTTATTTTGTTTTACTTAAGGTTCAAGTACCACGACGAATTCATTATCCTCGAGCACATTCTTCGGGATCAGGTTCTCAACGTGAACTTAGTCATGGCGTTGATACT
>CAJPEX010000760.1:47232-82350 GCA_905338405.1 Notodromas monacha
CCCCCCCCCCCCCCCCCCAAAGACCTAGTTATCTGTAATCCCTGGCACTATTATCGAAAATCACCATGAATATGAGCCTTCCCCTGAAAATTAGTCTCAAGTCTATTCTTGAATTTTGCACAGAGAGGAAGTGAATTTCAGTATCTTGGATAAGTGGGAATAGCTGCCAAATACATTTGTTCCTGATAATAATTCCATCAGTTACTTCATTTTTTTTTATTTTGATCTACTTCGAAGATTCCAAAAACAAAACGTCCCGTCTCAAAAAATATTTCAATCCGAATTCATGAAAGCACTCGTTCTTTTCTTTCAGATTATAAAATCTGCTCCTCGAATAAGCTCTAGTCAAATTTTTCGGGGCATAAGACCTGCCTTACTCTTGAAGAGACACGGTATGAAGGAAGATTACACGAGAATCGCTACATGGAAAATCTGTCTCAGAAGATGAAAAAAAAACCCCCTTTCTTCCTCGTCTTCTTTTTTGTTCAACAACGTTACGCCAAGTCATTGCTTTTCGGGTACAAGCTGGAAAACTCGGCAGGCTCCGAGTCATTATTCCCACTTTTCAGCTCGGCGGCCAAGGATTTCAGGAATTCCCTGAAATCCCTGGGATCCATCTCAGCCGAAATGTGCGACAAAAAGTACCAGTCGCCGACGTGACATTGGTCCAACACGCACTCGACTTCCTCGCGAGCAGCTGCGTTCTTGAGCAAAAGAATTTTGGCTCGCAGGGGAGAATAGAAAACACTGGCAAGGCGGTACAAGAAGCCCAAAGCAGTGACCACAGCCAGAATGACGAACCAGAACCAAAGGAAAACGTAGATCTTTTCGTTGATGATGTTCCAGGCGAGGACGCACAGGGAGTCCTTTTTCACGATGGTACCAGAAGGACCGAATTGGTGCCAGGTGCACTTGGTCACCTTGGGGAAGACCCGAGCCATGGGGTCAAATCGGTCTTCGGGGTCCCTGTCGACAAACTGCGCCACCTATAGACCGAAAGTGAGAACAAAAAGAGGAACGTACTGATATTTATTTTGGAAAAAAAATTAATAAATCTGGTCACATATGTACTGTATTGTCCCAAAAATGAGTTGGAGCTTTTAAACTTACTATTTTGTTTAAATCCTATAACAGCTTTCACTGAGACTCAACAGGTGGACTCTCTCTACAACAATCTTGTGTACAACTGTCTTCTCTATAGAACGAAATTTATTTTGGTCCCACAGTTATGGGGTTCTCTACAACGATTTTTTTTTCTGGTCCATTGGATTTCGTTCACCTGTCTTTATCAAATCAGAACTGGCATGCCATATGAAAGCCTGTGTAGTTTTAAAATTTACGGTGGACCAAAGACAACTTCAAGCTGGAATATCCCACCCGGTAGCCCCAGAAATATGACTTCGGTCTGCGGCAACACTGATTCCGTGCTCCTTAAATTCTTTATTCCCATGATGGTTTTTTGCGTGTACAGGTGGACTCTCACTACAAAGAGCTCGTCCACAACGAGTTTCTCTGCATAACAAATTATTTTTTTAAATCCCATAGGGTTGTCTAGAATGGAATTCTTTCATGCAAAAAATTTTACGGTCCCCGACTTTTGTTGCGGCGAGAGTCCACCGAAATTCCAAGTCAAAATTTAAATGATCTTGACCAACGTTTCTGTACACGAGACATCTCTACATATTCCTCATTTTTTACATCTGGTAAGTAATGACTGGGTTGAAATTTGTGTACAGTTGAACTTCGATGTCTCGAACGTCTCCAAATCGAATATCCCCGCATATCTTAATTTTTTCAAGTCCCTGTATGTATTCTCCTTAGCTTAGAATCGGTGCATTAAAAACATCCGTAACTCGAAGATTTCCCCTTCAAACCTCTATAAGACGAATTTTCTTGAGGTTTTTTGCTTATTATTCTACAGACACAAAAAAGGCGAACACGATAAAAAAAAATGAATTGATGCACAGTAGTTTTGAATGAAGTGAAAGATTAATTGGGCAAAAGAACCCTTGCCTCCTAGTTCAGCATCATGTCAATTCATTCAAACAGCAATTTAAGGCCTCTAGATCTAGAATAACAACGATTACCATTTCCTGTAACTCTTCTTTCTTTCCCCCTACAAAAATGCTCGTTTCCTTAACTCAAAAAGTCCCAAACTGCTTGCTACGAATTTAGATTTCGCACAAAAGCTCTCTCTCTCTTTCTTCCTCACCTCCATGCCAAAATTGGAGAACTCGTATCCCAGGAATTTGTCCGTGAAGAAAATGTTGCCGATGACGTTGATCAGATTCAGCATTTCGCAAAACACGAATTGATAAAACCAAGCGTCGTGACGGCGCAAGTGATTCGCCATGTAACGGGTCAGGATTTGGCGTTTCCCGGCCCGTTCTTCGTCCTTGACAGACCTGGAACAACCAGACACGACCACGGATCGCACCCGACCGCCCTCCAGGCTTTTCCACAAGTAGTGGGGAAAATAGAACATGATGGCCTGAAGGAACAGCACGAAGGGCACCCATTGGTAGTAGGCGTGCTCAACGGTGTCTGCGAGTTCGTACTCGCCAGTGTTCGGGTTGCGAACGTACTCTTCCGGGCCCACACCCGGATGAGCCACCTGGGAGACAAAGGTAAGAAAGGTTAGTGATTAATCACAAATTCACAGAAGGCATAGGATAGAGCAGTGTTCTCCGACCCGTGGTCCGTGGACCGACGCCGGTGGTCCGCAGAAGTTTTTTGCCGATCCGCGAGAAATTTCTCCAGGCTCATGAATTTTTCAAAAGTAGCAATGAAGGACGTTACAATATCTTCATTTTTAATTTTGTCAAGACAAGGGCAGTTTAAATTATCTCATAAAAATATATATCTTGGCTTTTCTCCTAAAAATACTTCAGACAAAATTTTACCTGATTTAATGGATTATTTTTAATTTTTGAGTCTGAAAAACCTTCCTTCAAGCCCACTTTTCCATTTTTTTGAAGACATTCCACTATAGTTGTTTCATTGGATCCTGAATTAATTTTGCAAGAAAAGTAAAAGCTTTTCAAATGCCTGCTATTCAATCTGTCAGACATTAAATTTGTTCAATCTGCGGACGTTTTTTTTTGGAAATTTGCTGGTCCGCGGAACCAAAAAGTTTGGGGAACACTGGGATAGAGTACATGTACATATAGAAAGACTGATACCTATACACTAGCAGACCACTTCCGCAGGCAGTTTTTCCTCCTGCCTAACAGAAAAAATATTCCCAACAGAATTCTGTTGAATTAAAATTATTGGTAAAAAAGTGGAAATTTCAATTTTTAATAATTGAATTTGCATAACAGACTCTTCAAATAACAGAATAGTATGTTACACACATTAAGTCTGTTCTGCGGTGGTTGACCGTATCAATATAAATTTGATTGCCTCCGCCAGTGGCCAGATTAAATTACCTGGACAATCAAATCCTGTACTACCGTGATTTGGCGCGAGCATTGTCGTACATGGTCATTTCTTTGCGCTAACCAAGGGTTATAATAAACTGAATCACAGTACAGTAATTGGATATATTGTACGATTTTCTATGAGCATTGAACTTCTGCACGTAAGTTGAATTTTCAGGGATTCGCGCAAAAATTTTACTTGGGGAGTTATTCTTTCTTTTTTAGTCACGGCAACCAGTATTTTTGCTGGAGAAAAAACTACAAGGAGGTAAAGTCGGTGATTTTTTGGGTCTTAAATTGCTGGGAAAATTACTCGACGGACGCTGAACTATTAGCCCAATTATTCACTCATTTTATTGTGACGAGCATTACCTTACATTTCTGTTGCTCTTCTTTTCGGGGGTCCCCAAACTAATAGCCCGAAGTCCTCCAGAAACTCAGATTATAGAGATTTGAGGAGGAATTTTTTTTCTCAGTTAGTGCGGTCTGTATAACATTGTTATTCAGGGAATTCAGACAGGGACTAAACAAAAGTTCAACATGAGGTTTAAGTTACGAAATTACGATTATTTTGTAAAGATTTTTTTTTTCAAATGTACTTTTGGGGAAAAAGTGAGGGTGCCCCAAGATTGAAAGCTGACTGATCCTGATGTAGAATGACTGCAATTGTACTCTGGATAATATACTGTACTTTTTTCCTAATTAATTCAGGGTAAAACGAATGTCTGAATTCATTATGAAACCCCAAAGAGGGCCCAAATTTGAATTACACCGTCCTCCGAATTGAAAATATGAATGCATGTTTTCTTCTTTCTCTATTTTATCATCGGGAAATTTCTCAAATTTTGGAAAATCGTTCAACTACTGAATTTGCGATAAAAATGGTTCTCTGGCCGTGGAAAGATTGATGATTATCTCACTGGACGATATTTACAATTCGTTAAACCGGAAATTCTTGTAGCAGTTTACTCTGGCGACTCAAAAACTACATTACTGTACTAAAATTAACTGAGTTGGAGTATGTTATGCATAATCATAATCGCAGCACTTCGAATTTTGGGTTCTGGTCTAGTTTGTAATCAACCTCACAAATAATCGATCATATGATTGATAGGATATATATGTTTGTTCTCATATATCCTCGAACTTTGTCCGTCGCAAATTTTAGCCTCCTACAAATCCGTGCTACTCTTCTTCAATCACAAAGCTTGATTGTTTGAAAATCAGGCCAATTTCCAAATCTAATGAAAACGAGAATAATTCATAAGGCTTTTGAAAACAACATGTCTACAAAATGTAGTTATTCTTCTCAAGTGAACGAGGAAGTTTACACAGCTCTACAAAGGCTTACAGCGAGTCAGGCGAAATCCACTTGCAAGTAAGAACACGAATGAATGTGGTTGACCATCGAGCTGATGAAAAACTTTTTTTTTCAAGTGACAGTTTACAAAAAAACCGTTCACATTTTTATTGCTGCATAAATCAAATTGTGTGACATGTGCCCTGCGGCGCCTCTATATGGCGTTAACGACTAAAATGTCATAAAATGAGAGAAGCTACGCTTAAATTATTTTGGAGTCTCAAGCTCTCTCAACATTAAAAGAATTTATGTGGGTCTTAACATACTTCACTCACACCTCAAGAATGACGCGTCCATGACACAAAAACAGAGATATAGCAAGTTTTTCCTTTTTTTCGCGGACAGCAATCTAACTTTCCTTCTACAGGTGAATTCTCAATAACTCAACCCTCCCTAAGTTGAATACCCCCTAAAGACAAATTTTTTTCTGATCTCCTCTGAATCCCCTTAAAAACAATACATAAAAACCTCTTTAAGTCGAAGGCTTTTCCCCTCAAACCTCTGTAAGTCGAATTTTCCGTGGCCTCTTGGCTATGATTTTCTTGACAAAAGAAATAAAAAAGCAATACAATTAAAAATGTATGTGTCTGAAAAGTAAGTGAAAGACTTAATTGGGCAAATGAACCTCTGCCTACAAGTTCAGCATCCTTGAAAATCCATTAAGAAGCAATTCAAGCCCCAGAATACCACCGTTTAAAATTTTAGGCGATTTTTATATATATATTTCCCAGAACAAAAGCGGTATGTGTTTTAGCTCAAACCTATATAATTCCAAACCTCCCTAAGTCGATTTTTTTTTTTTGCTGGTCCCTTGAAATTCGACTTACAGAGGTTCAACTACTAGATTTCGCAAGTCACGGAAGGTTAACTTTTGCGCAACGGACTATATCGTCAGCCCGGCTGTTGAATAATGTTGCCGTTATATCCGAACGATCCAATAAAAATGGATAATAATTTTAGCTAGAGTAATGAAGGAGAAATTGATTACCTCGGAACCGACGCTGCGTCCGAAGCTGCCCGGGATGGAGAATGTTGCCGCGATCCAGCAGTAAGTGTTAATGGCGTTCGGGGCCTTCTTGCCGTCCATTATGCACTGAATAGGACTTCCGATGTACTGAGTACTGGTCACCAGAATGCAAGCCACTATCAGGAACGTGCTCGTGGCACGATAATGCAGGCGGAAAATGGCATTGTCCAGGCGGATTTTGGCATAGTTCACCTTCACCTTGCTCGACAACGCACCGAACGTGCCCAACATTTTCGCGGTACTTCTCTATTCAACCTGCCACTTTTTTTGTGGAGGGTTTCACGTAATAATGATAATGATCAGACCAAAATACAAATCTTTCAGTCAGGGTTTATTTAAAAAAAAGGTTCAAAACGTGACGGGATGAGATAAGGAACCATTGAAAAAATCACCCGGGAGAAAAATGGGACCCTGATAAAACATACCCAGCAAAAATATTACAGACACACCTGCTGCACAAGAGTAAATGTTTCTTTCGCCTTTGAAAATTCTCTTCCGCTTTTATCAGAATCACATGCTTTTGGAAATTCTTTAAGCACAATTCAAAGCACCAAACTGATATTCTGCGTAGATGGATTTTAAAGGGTCTTTCCTGTTTACAAATTTAATTATGCATGCGTGAATTGTCTTGGATTTGCGTCATCACGCTTAAAATCTAATCAATTGATGAAAAACGAAGTGGACTGAATACCAGTAATTTCGACATTTGCTTTCCGATTTCGCTTAGAAGGCCTTAGCATACGGGATAATTCACTGATAACACGACTATTTAAATTATGTATGGGTGTCACTGACGAAAATCAGGCTAAGAAAAATTAATTTCCTAGATTTCCCCAATAATTTCGACATTAACTTTTCGATTTCGCTCAGAAGACCTTAGCATACGGGATAATTCACAGCTAATACGACTATTTAAATTATGTATGGGTGTCACTGACGATAATTAGGCTCAGAAAAATTAAATTTCCTAGATTTCATCATCTGAACAAAGGAACCCCCAGTCATCCAGTCCATTCAAAGGAAAACTTTTAGCGTGCCTCATGTTTTGCACGGCGTGTTTTCTTCCTGTCACCCCCATCACAACACTGGAGCACTTATTGCAAAACACTGAATCAAAAATCACGAAATTGTCACGTTTCTCATTGACGCGCACTTTTTCCGCGAAACACTGATTTCGAAAAAGGAAATACTGTACGTTTTTCGGACCAATTATTTCAAATCAGAAAATGCCCCAGGAAGTCGTCAGAACCGCTCTGAGGCAAAAGAAATCTTCGTCTGTCGGGACAATGGGACCAGGAACTAACTCGAAATGCGCCCGGTATAACGACATTGCACGCAGTTGGGGAACCTGTTCAGAATTGTATGAGTTCTCCTTACTTGGCATTGAATTGAACCATTTCTTACCGAAAGCGAGTACATTATTCAAATGATTTCCGAGATCTCGACCAGGGAAGCAAAATAAAATGGACATTGTAGAGTACATCGTAAAAAACAGTTCTGGTGGTCGTATCACATTATTCCGTAGTTGCAATCGACGGCAGAATTCAGACGGGGGAAAAATTGCACTGTTCGGGTGAATTTTTGGCGGAGATTTCACTTTCACATTGCGTCTGATTACAACGCAACAACGGTGACCAACATTTCTCTTTTCAAGCTGCTACATATTATGAACACAATTTCTTTTTTAATCGAGGCAGGGATTTTTCAACTTTTTCACGGAAAAATGTAAAAATTCTCGAGGGCCATCAAACTTTTGGCTCGTAAAAACTCTCATCTTCAGCTTTTATACTCGGAGTTGCGTGCAGCAGTTCGAGTTCGAAAATTTGAACAAAATAATGAACCTTCAAAAACCCCCTGTTTCACAAAATCAGTGTTACGATCATGTCATGAAACAAAACTCGTTCAAAGAAATATTTCCTGGTCGTTTTTGATTTTCGCCTTGAGAAACACAGTTGAGTTGGTGAGCATGTGAATCAAGACCAGCTTAAAACATAACTACAGTACTTTTCTTTATTTTAAATCGATTAATTTTTCTTACTCGAAGCTTGAAGCGGAGAGTTTTAAAGTATTTCAGGAAAAACAAAATTAAAAATTCTCGAGGGTCATCGAAAGTTCGGCTCGTAAAAAAAATTCTCATCGTCCGCTTTTAAACTCGGGAGTGGCGCGCAGCAGTTTTAAAATTTGCACACAATAATGAACCGACAGTTTCACGAAAACAGTGTCACGATCATGTCATGAACCAAAACTCGCTCAAGGGAATATTCACTGGTCTTTTTTTCTTTCTTTCTTTTCGTCTTGAAGAAACACGGTTGAGTTGGTGAGCAGCATGTGAACCAGGACCAGCTTGAAACATAACTGCTTTTCCGAGGCGGCAGCCGCCCCGAAACCTCGTGTGTAAGTCGGCCAAGCTCGCCGCAAAATCCGCTCGCCACGTTGTAATACGCAGCAAAATNGTTGAGTTGGTGAGCAGCATGTGAACCAGGACCAGCTTGAAACATAACTGCTTTTCCGAGGCGGCAGCCGCCCCGAAACCTCGTGTGTAAGTCGGCCAAGCTCGCCGCAAAATCCGCTCGCCACGTTGAAATACGCAGCAAAATTTCCCGAGCAATTTAATACACGGCAGTTTGAAAAACATAACCGAGAAACTAGAGAAGAATAATAAAGAGGAGAAGGAACACGAAAAGCCGAGAGCGTGAGGGAGAAAGAGAAAAATCCTTCCCTCGAGCGAGCTTCTGGTTTGCTGCGACAGGGCCTCGTTTTCCTCTCACGCAACCATCAGCATGCGCGGACGATGACGCCATCACGCGAAAATTAACCCACTGATAATAACGGGGTTTCGAACCTCGACGAAAAAAATAAAATGAGGGGCCTTTGACAGAACGGAAGACAATCGTAAAAACTACAGCAGCACAGTAACTGCAATTTGTTTCTCGTAGAGGGTAGAAAGCTGTTTCTCTCCCGCAGTGAGACACCATAGGAGAAAGGGGTTGATTTTGGCGCGAAGTACAGAATCGAGCAGGAAAATATGAAAACGATAGAACAATTTCAATTTCTTCAGAAAAAGATTTTTTTCTCATTTTCCTCCTTGCAAAATCCCCGAAATTTCGTCGGTGTTTTGAAACTATCAGAAAATAAGACAACCATCCATTTTACTCACATGCCTTTTCATGATCTAAGATTGACTAAGATTCATGTTTTCTTCATTAGATAAATCTCTGGGTGTAAATGCAGGTCCAAAAAATGTACAGTACTTCATAACTTATAATTATTGCATTTAAAAGCACTTAATTTAAATTACAATGTAAAATATAACGTCCAAAAAATTGGTGAATATGTTTTCCTCAGTCTCAAAAACATCTTTCGTACCCTGAAAATCATGATCTCAATCCATGGAATGAATCCGTAGCATGTGCAGTAATGATTTTCAGAATTTCACGAAAGTCACACAAGAAAAGTAGAACAACAAAGAAACTATACGGTATGCTGCAAACCTGAGTGTAATTTTTGCGCGTAAGACCCGCCATTATAAATTCGGTCCAACGCGTGAAATAACTTTCGGAAAATTCGTGAAATAATGAACATTTTCGCAGAGAAATCTGCGCTCAAATGAAAGAACTTGAAGGAAATGTACAATTAATATTGAAAACTCAATTTCTTCACAGTAAACTGTATTAGCATTTGTTCAGGTAATCTTGGGTTTAGTCCATAGCCTTTTCATGATCTAAGATTGACTAAGATTCATGTTTTCTTCATTAGATAAATCTCTGGGTGTAAATGCAGGTCCAAAAAATGTACAGTACTTCATAACTTATAATTATTGCATTTAAAAGCACTTGATTTAAATTACAATGTAAAATATAACGTCCAAAAAATTGGTGAATATGTTTTCCTCAGTCTCAAAAACATCTTTCGTGCCCTGAAAATCATGATTTCAATCCATGGAATGAATCCGTAGCAAGTGCAGTAATGATTTTCAGAATTTCACGAAAGTCACACAAGAAAAGTAGAACAACAAAGAAACTATACGGTATGCTGCAAACCTGAGTGTAATTTTTGCGCGTAAGACCCGTCATTATAAATTCGGTCCAACGCGTGAAATAACTTTCGGAAAATTCGTGAAATAATGAAATAAAAGCGTCTCTTTAGACGCGAGTTTACTTTCTTGAACTTCCTTTACATGTTAATTATAACTTTTGAGTTAAAGAAGTGTCATTTGACATAATCGTAAACAAGTCCATTAGAACCCAAATCAGGTACAAACGTGAAGTCAATTTAGCTTTAGAAAACCATACAATTTTAAAGCCACATTAGCAGAGCAATATGTCATCTATCACTGTTAAACCTTGCATTTTATTCGCCCAAGTTTAATGCAAACCTCAGCCTTTCGTGTCAAGCCTTGAAGAAACCATTAACTTTCTATTTACGATGAATTCAAACCACAATTGGAGGTGAGATACGTGAATGGGTCCGGGAAATAAAACAGCTTTTTTTTT
Source organism: Notodromas monacha (assembly GCA_905338405.1). NCBI lineage: Eukaryota > Metazoa > Arthropoda > Ostracoda > Podocopida > Cyprididae > Notodromas > Notodromas monacha. The sequence continues at coordinate 57,535 of CAJPEX010000760.1, forward strand.
ATTTTGTTTGGGTGAGCCCCGATTCGCATTTTTATACAGTATTCAGATTCGAACCTCGCGGAAGTTTACGAAGACGAGCCGATTTCCGCTTTCACGACTTTTTGTCCCTGAACCAAAATGTCAACAAGCATCTCGCGTCCAAATTTGCACAGAAGGGACTTGGTGAGAATGACATGAAAAATTTGAAGTTTTAGATCCGTTTCTATAATACCATTCTGAAGTAATGACAGTTTTAATTTACTGTATCTTCTAATTATGTCATTATACGTAAATTTTTTGACTAGGCTCGTTTTTACCCGTAGAAACAAAAGTATAGTGGAATTGTCGGTCTGTAAAGATCCAAGATTTCCTTTGAACACTGCAAATGCACAGTTTCACTCACCAAGTTAAAAAAAAAAAAACTACTAACTTTTTGTGGCAGCAACAGAAATATATTTCAATTTCGGATGCTCTTGACCTCAAAAGTAGGGTTCACAGATCATGTCCAATTCCCGTTTTCACAAGGATTGGCAGCATTGATGCACGTGGAAAGCGGGTTGATTTTTGCATTTTTAACTGATCTGAATTTTGATATTAATGGAACTTTCCGTCTATCAAGAACTGTCAACTCAACTGTCGCTCAGTTGACCCACAACCAAAATATAATCGGTTTGTTGGACTTCTCAATCCAAAAGTATACGAGCATCATCAATTGATTCCCCGCATTGATAATACAAAAAACTATTACTTGTATTCGAAGAGAACGAAAATTCAACTGTCGCGAGGCAGAGCAAAAATTCGCGATCGGCCGCTCAAATTGGCACATTCGTCGTCCAGGCCAGACGAGGAGGCCGAACGTATTTGTTAATTTTCGAACCAACATTTGCTTTTCGATCGTTTCGCAGGGGAAGGTGGTGTCGACAAGAGAGACAAATTCAAAAGAGAACGAGAAAATAAAATCGAGTTTACCAACTTTGATGGGAGTAAATTGAAGTAGCAGACTTCCATCCCATCGTCAACAAATACTCAAACATTTGATATCCCCGTCGTCGCGACCGCGGATTGAATCAACCAGACACGAGGACAAAATCAGTCGAATACTGTGTAAGACATTTTTCTAAGATTCAGGACATTTTGGGAAACTTGGATGGGAAACGTGTTCACAAAATCGGCATCATGGCTTTCGAACCGTAACACCGTCGGCAATTTCATGAAATTACAAAAATTAGAACAGCGCCCTTTTTCCGATCCCGACCCAAACAAAAATCGGAGTGTATCTCTGAATTGATTGTGCCTCCGATTCGAATGTGAAATTATTACTTACTGCGTGCGTTCAGAAATGTGCGCACAGATTCAATAACTGCTGAGTAATTCCCACACTCACTCAACATCTTTCCACGACTTGGAATGCATGCGATCGAAAAAAACAGGCGCGGACTAAATAATTACAGAAAACGTGAAAGAATTTAGTAACGTTTTTTAAGCCCAATTTTCGAGGCGGAAAGGTAGTTTTAGTTTTACTCGCAACGATGATTTAACTTGGCACAAGAGTAAATTGACTTGTATGCCCTGTTCATTGGCATTGAAACATTTGCGCACTTCTTGGTAATAAACCTACAATATACAGTTTCTGGCATATTTTCAATCAAGTACGCATTGAATTCGCCTGCAAACTTGCATTCATTTCAAGGGACTGCGAACGTCAAGTGTAACTTGGAATGAAGGGCGTTTCATTTTGGCGTGAAATCAGGGTTTTGTTGGATAAATTTAGCGAATTTCAACACGACACACGCTGAATCCTTCCAAGGAAACGAAGGGAATGTTTGCTTATTTCCATCATGAGATGAAATTAATTAATTAAATTCACAAAACGCAAATACGCCATCAAGTTTCACTCCTCAGAACATCGAAACGCGGAACTTCGCACGATCACTACGTTTCGGCGATCGGCACTCACGAAACCTTCGGTCAGACAAAACCCCCCATTCGGAAAGAACTGACGACACCCCCCCGAAGGAAAATTTTTGCACTGTCCTCCCCCTTCTCTTTCTGTCCCTCTTTTCGCCCTGAAGACGACCCGAACACACACACACACACACACACAAACACACAGAAAGTGCCAAAGCCCCTCAGGGACTTTCCTGCGAAAGCTGCGCGTGCAAATATGCGACCCGCGCTGGCCAAAAACTCTCCTTTCTTCCCTCTCGTTTGTCTCGTGCACGTCTCTCTCTCCCTCTTATTCCCTCGTTCCCCCATTTGCAAAAGGTTCTTGTGTGGTGCCAATCTGTGTCCTTCTTTCCCGTGCCATTCTCTCACTTTTTTGGGTACAGAACTTCCCAACCCCAACCTCTTCGTGTTTGTTTCCCTTCCTTTTCCCCCTCTTGCTGATTTTGTTTTCGCCCGTTGGCATGTATGTATGTATGTGAACGATAAGGCAGGGGAAGAAGAGAGAGACATAGAGAGAGAGAGAGAGAGCGTTGCTGAATGGTCAACAGTTCGCGGAAGGGAGCCTCTCACCATCGAAAAATTCCCGAATTCGTCCGTCTTTCGAATTACAGAAATTCTGTAATTCTCGCTGCATTGCCGACTTTCTCAGCGAGTTCGTAAAAATACGTACACAGTACTGTATATACATGGAAAGAAAAGAAAGCTGGACTCGCCAGCGGGCGATCAGAGAGAGAGAGGTACTGGCTAGTACCGGATTTCAAAAAGAAACCACATCATATACCGGAGTATAGAAGCATCACGAAAAAAAGCTCGATATTGAGTCGCCGCGAAATTTTTGACCGTTTTATTTATCAAATAATTTGGAGAGAAGCAACTCGTTTAGAGTTGATATTAAACGTAAGCATCGAACGCTGAGAAATGTAAATCCAAAAGCATTCCATGACGTACAGTATTCGTTTGAGAATCGTCCAAGGTACTGTTTTGTACCGTATATACATCTGACGACAAGAGGCTAAAACGCAATTTATTTCTCTTACTTCGCCAACACAATTTTGAAAACATTTTTAATATTGCGTAGAGATGGTGGCCCAATCTACACGAAAAATATAAAATACAGTACTGTATTGCATATTTGGTGGAACCGAGGGATTTGAACAAAAGTTGATTATTGGAACAGGTCAATTCTTTCTTCGACGAGTCCGAAAACTACTTCCTTCGCAATATGTTCAAGACCGTCTTCAAAGTCTTGATTCAATGAAGGGAATTCCACACATTTTGAAATTGGGAGCGTCATTTCGATCGCCATGTATGTTCGAGTAGCTTTGACTTCGAGGGATATGTCAATAGACAATTGCGTACACATTAATAATATGCTTTTATTTTTAGAAATGGACAGTTCTCGTTGGGCTCATCTAATTCATTGAATTTTCTCCATGAAATCTTATCCAACAATTTCTGTCGGGAATTCTGCATATGACTTACCCAGCAGCCCGTTAATTTTTTCAACGTTGTTACGCATATACCGTACACAATTCTCAAGAAGAAAAACTGCTGCGCGCCACTCCCGAGTTTAAAAGCGGACGATGAGAATTTTTTTTACGAGCCGAACTTTCGCGGAAGGGAGCCTCTCACCATCGAAAAATTCCCGAATTCGTCCGTCTTTCGAATTACAGAATTACAGAAATTCTGTAATTCTCGCTGCATTGCCGACTTTCTCAGCGAGTTCGTAAAAATACGTACACAGTACTGTATACACATGGAAAGAAAAGAAAGCTGGACTCGCCAGCGGGCGATCAGAGAGAGAGAGGTACTGGCTAGTACCGGATTTCAAAAAGAAACCACATCATGCCGGAGTATAGAAGCATCACGAAAAAAGCTCGATATTGAGTCACCGCGAAATTTTCGACCATTTTATTTATCAAATGATTTTGAGAGAAGCAACTCTTCTAGAGTTGATATTAAACGTAAGTATCGAACGCTGAGAAATGTAAATCCAAAAGCATTCCATGACGTACAGTATTCGTTTGAGAATCGTCCAAGGTACTATTTTGTACCGTATATACATCTGACGACAAGAGGCTAAAACGCAATTTATTTCGCTTACTTCGCCAACACAATTTTGAAAACATTTTGAATATTGCGTAGAGATGGTGGCCCAATCTACACGAAAAATATAAAATACAGTACTGTATTGCATATTTGGTGGAACCGAGGGATATGAACAAAAATTGATTATTGGAACAGGTCAATTCTTTCTTCGACAAGTCCGAAAACTACTTCCGTCGCAATATGTTCAAGACAGTCTTCAAAGTCTTGTTTCAATGAAGGGAATTCCACACATTTTAAAATGGGACCGTCATTTCGATCGCCATGTATGTTCGAGTAGCTTTGCCTTCGGGGAAGATGTCATTAGAAAATTGCGTACACATTAATAATATGATTTTTTTTAGACTTGGTCAGTTCTCGTTGGGCTCATCTACTTCATTGAATTTTCTCCATGAAATCTTATCCAACAATTTCTGTCGGGAATTCTGCATATGACTTACCCAGCAGCCCGTTAATTTTTTCAACGTTGTTACGCATATACCGTACACAATTCTCAAGAAGAAAACAGACGGTTCTTGGTGGAATCTTCATTATAACTTCAGGAGCAAGTACAAGTACTGAAGGTGCTTTTGTTTTCAGTACCTTCCAATGACATGCAACGCATCCGTCAACTTCACCGCGTTTTCCTCTCTGTTGAACTTAGTCGGATAATTCCAAATCCACGGATTCCGCCTCAGCGAAACTTGCTCATTGATTTTTTATTCATAGAAAAAAAATTCAGATGCAACTCAAACTTTCCTTAACAAATTCTAAAGAAGGTTTTCTTGACAGTTTTGCCCCAAAAAGAACCCTTCAAAATCAATTTTATTTGACGAAGTCCCTGATGAAATGAAATGCTTCGAGCATTAAAACAAATGTTTCCACCTCAACGAAACTTGCTCATTGATTTTTTTTATAAATTAAAACAATTAAATTAGGTGCAACTCAGAATTTCCTGCGCATCATTTAAAGAAGGTTTCTCTCGACATTTTCGTCCCAAAAAGCACTCTCCACAAAAAGCTTCATTTGACGAAGTCACTAATGAAATGAAATGTGTTGAACGGAGTCCCCTTTTTCTAAGGAGTGCCGGTTGAACATTTCCGCCTTTCCTTCAGAAATGCAGTAATTGTGGAAATATGGTGTATCTTGCATTTCAGACGAGCAAATTCATTCCATACCCTATTTTTGTACCTTGAATTACAGCAAAAAATTCGCTGCCGGGGAAATCTTTACAACATAATTCAATAAGGGGCCAGAAGAAAATCTCTGCAGAGAACCTCTATAACATTGTTCCCCAACCCGTGGAAGTTTTTAGCCGGTCTGCGGGACATTTTCTACAGCATATTAAAATTTTGAAATGTAGAAATTGTATGCGTTAACTTGATTTGAAATTTTGAAAAGACAAAGACATTTCCAATTTTTTGATAAAAAAAATATAACTGTAGTTGACTCTTCTCTTAATACATCAACAATTCCAGCAAATTTTCATATGCTGAAACAAATTCTGTAGATTTTTCATTCTGTGAATCCCTTATCCAAGCCCACCTCTCTAATTTTCGAAGACATTCCATTATAGCTGCTTCATTGGTTCTTCACTTATTTTTCGCAAAAAAGCAGAAAATTTTCGAAGTCCTTTCATAAAGTCTTCCAGACAAAACTTTATGAGTCTGCAAAAAATTTTTGAAACTTCACTGGTCAGCAGAAACGTTTTTGGAACTTTGGTGGTCCGAAAAAAATGTTATGAAAATTTTCCAGTCCATGGCCCAAAAAAGTTGGGTAACACAACTGCTAACAGCATGGGGGGAGAACCAGATGGGACCAAAGTAATAAATTGTTCAATAGAGAAAACCGTTGTAGACATTATCATTGTAGAGAGAATCCATCATCTTTTTTTTGTATTTCTCAGAAGCAGCTGCGGACCCCGTGGAAAACTCCTGAGAGGTTCTTTCGGGCTCCACGGAGCCCAGTCTGAGAGCGTCCGTTCAAAGATGTTCCAAGGCATCTCTCAGATGCTAATAGCATCGTACCTTTTCTTCTTATTTTGTCCCCCTCTATCCAGTGACAAGAAGGATAATCAGGCCGGGAATCAACCGAACGCTTATATGCAGCAGCAGCAACAGCGAAGAATCCAAGGTTGGGAAGTTCAGGTGTCCTTCGCGCACAAAAACACACGGTGCGTCGTTCCCGCGCACGCACGACTAAGTCATTATAATGCGGCTCTATAAGGGGGGAAAAGGCAGTGTGGTGAGGGGGAAAAAAAATTGTGTTGCGGGGAGGAAAAATGCTGAGCACCACTGGCAGTTTGTTGGCACGACACACGCCCGACGAAATTGCCGCCACGAAATCCGCAGAGGACCATTTTCAAGCTCGGCGAAACGCTTGAAAAGGCAAGCCAAGGGCATCACAGGTCACAGGAGATCAGACCGCACGCATGAGAAAAATTTGGCCAGCGAATGATCGATCTTCTCTTTTGTTTTTTTTCATTGTTTGCGGGTGTCTCTTAATTTATCTACGACTAAATCAGGCGAGAAATACTTTCAGACACGGTTATAAAAAAAAATAAATTGAAGAGGTATTCACAATGCAAAATACTTCAAGACAACTTAAGCCGCATCCTGACTTCGAGCGTCGAATTTTAGACCCAAAAAAAAAAAAAAAACGATAAAGCCCGACACAAAATAAAGTTCGTACAAGAGATACATTTTGAAAAACTTTCTAGACCTCCAAAAAAGATGGTCCACAAAATTGAGCATAACTCACTTACAGTATTTTGAGCACGAGGCCTGATGGGAATAAGGAACAGGGTTGAAACACCTTTTGAGGGAGAAATCAAGAGTCATTTCAGTTTGTTGTAACCAGACTTGACGCTTAATTTTATTGCATATGCATAATCCCTATTTAGACAAGATTGTAAAACTACAGTACCACAATGTAAACTACAGTGCGGCCTATAAAATAATTTTTCGCATATAGGCTGCATCTCACTTTTCAGGAAAGCATGTGGCCTGTATCTTTGTAAATATGTACCAATAGAAGTACAGTATTTTTTATTGAAAAACCATAAAAGTTAAAACCGAATAATCGTAAATTGCATCATCAAAGGTGCGGGTGCCCAGCAGAAACTAAAATTACAGAACATAAAGGGCCAAAATGGCAACCACGAAATAGCGAGTTCGGACTATAAAAAGTTGAAATAACGACGTTTACAGTATCAAAATGGCGAGTGAAAGAAAGATGGAGTACGGGCACAAAATGACGAAAACCCAAGGCACAAAACAAAATTCAACAAAGATGTGCGCAGCATGCAAAGTACTGTAAATCGAAACTTGTAGCCCATATTAACATGTTTTCGCCCGCTATTTTGAGCACCTGCTGTTTCGAGACTGCTGTTACACGATGCACTTATTGTCGTCAATTCATGAGAAGAAAAAAATAATGGATCGGAAAATTCGAGAGATGGGATTCGTTTTCGATAGAGAGAAAAATTCACGGTAATGACAATATAATAATTCATGATCAATGTGAATTTTGACAACGAAAGGAAGAAATGAACCGTTGAGACAGAGCTCGTTCAACTGACTGACAGACCACACGTTTTTCCTCATCATCATCAGCCGAAACCCAGCAAAGGAACTAAGGAAGACAGAAAAAGTCTGAGAAAAAAAGAGAGAGAAAGCATGACAAGTGCAGAACATGACGACGTAAAAACTCGAGTCCTCCGTCCTCGCCACTATGCAAACATCTACTGGCAAACTAGAATTTAATAAACCATATTTATGCTCGAGTTAATGACAGTAATTATTCCAAAATTATAGGTTTCACAAGATGGGAAAAACGAAAAATTGAGTTCAGAAATTAATTTCGCGAGTCTTATTTTGTGCTTTGGATAACCGAGAACTTTCACGTGTACAGTATTCGATTCCCACTGCTCGCAGCAAAATTAATTGTAAATTATGCACAAATAATGAAGTACTGTATTTGCGAGCGCTGACTTTTTGCATGCAATAATTCAAGCAACGAGGATTCAGTACTTGTACTTTTAAAACATTTTTTAAAACTCTACTCCGTCAGGTATTACAAATAAATTATTAATCAAATTCTACAGGCGGATAAATGCGCTTGCATCGCAGCTCGATCCAAGGTCAGTTGTGATAAAATCCGTTATCCATTAAATTTTTAAATTCCATGCATCAATCACAATATTTGAAATTGCAAAAAATGTGCTTTCATTATATTGGAATATCTGTTCTTTCGGTCGTGTGAGTTTTCGAGCTTCATCAGCTGCAGTGAACATTTATTTTTCTCTCGAGTTCAGATGCACGTACCGCAAGAAATGATGATCACTTCTGAGAAGTTCGTAAAAATCGTGCTCACTTTTTCGAAGAAGACATGCATTTGAGACATTTATTATACCCTGATATACTGTGAGCAACATTACTGTACAGTACTTGTTTTCTGCTTCGTCTGAGAATTTCCCGAGAGATAATAATGTGTGAACATCTGGGAATCACGAGGGCAAATAGGGGTTCAATTCCCATGCCAATCAGCTTCTCAGAAAATAAACTGTTCTTCTTTTATCTTCGATCAATGACTATTGCATACATGCAATGAAAAAAAACCAGGACCAACGTATCACCAAAATCCATAACCACTGCCTTTCGAACTAAAAAAAAAGTCTCGAACACTTATCATTCGTGACATTTCGCAATGAACTGTGCGACCGAAGTCATAATTTTGAAAAAAAAAAAGATTTCACACACACTTCTGCAGTTATCAACAAAATGGGGGAGGGGGGGAGTTTTTTTTTGCAGATTTTTAGAAGAATTGTCGTTTGTCGGGAGCTGCGTTTATTAAATGGATATTCCATCAACTTTTAGTTGCATCTGGACCTTTTGGAAAATGATCCAGCATTTGTGAACAAAAACATGGCATACGAGTACATGTGATCAATTTTTCCACCCGATGTTCTTGGAATATAAGCAAAGCATAATAATCATGTACATTCTTCAATATACAGTAGTAGCAAATCTGGAAAATTATGCACGTGGACTCCCTCATCTACAACGATTTTCTTTCAGTGCCTTAAACTTGGTTTTAGAGATTCCCGTATAACAAGGGTAGAGAACCATGGATGTACAGTATATGGAAGGAAAGAAAAAATTCTTTCTACAGAGAAAATCGTAGTTGTATCGATGAGAGTCTACCTGCATGTAGATCAGTTGCTGGTAAATTTTCTTCAGCGTAATAAATTTTATCAAAAATAGCAATGAAGTCTGTCACCTTTTTCTGACATTTTGGAAAGACAATTGCAGTTTGAATCATCTGAAGAAAAATATGTTTGTTTTTTTCCTAATAGCGCTTCAGACAAATTTTCACCTGCTGAAATAAATTATTTTAATTTTCTTCTGAGAAACCTTTCTTCAAGCCCACATGTCTAGTTTTTTGAAGACATTCCACTACAGCTACTTCATTTATTCTCAACTTAATTTTTGCAAAAATAAAGCATAAATTTTTAAATACCTGCCATGAAGTCTGGAAAAATTTTCGTGGAAATTCGTAAGTCCATGGGCTCAAAAAATATTGGGAACAACCGATTTAGATCACTGAAGCCAACGTACCAGCAAATGGAGCGGACTGAATGTAGAACACTTTTTTTTTGCAAGCTTTTCCCATCATCACTCTTGATCTAGAACCACTGAAAACAAGTCAGAATTGTCGCGGCAATAATGAATCAGACCATGTGATGAACGTGTCCAAACTCTATTCAAAAACCAAATGCCTGATGCTGCAGCCACACCAAGAGTATAGAAGCACCACCAAGACACTTTGAGCAGCTCAGCGTCTGCCGCTGGCGGTAGATTTTCGCGCGCTGTACCCGAATCCATAATCTTCTTTGATTCATCCTCTCTTCTTCTTTTTTTTGTTTAAACCCTCTTCCAACATTGAAATGAATTACTAGTCTTATAAACTCACGCACAGACACAAGTGACGAAAGCTCTCGAGGGAATAAAACAAAATGTACGCTCGACTGGAAACACACAATAAGAGGGGGAAACAGAGAAAGAAACCGACGTCGAACTGTCATGCATGTCGGCGGTCTGGTGGGAGAAAATAAGAGCAAAAAGGCGTGAAAATGTACACACACACAGACATACACACACACACATACACAAATAAAAATACATTTTTTCCCGAGGATATCAAGCAGACACGTCCGACTGCTCACACATACTGTCATATCCTTGAAGACACATTTCTATTGACATTCTCGAAAGTCGTATATGATTTTGATACTTGGAAAATTATAAAAAAAAGTACGGCAAAGTTTTTTTTTAATCCATAAAATGTCTAGTTTTTAAGAATGGATAAACACGATATACCCTGTCGGATATGAATTGCGTGATTTGAATAAATTGAAAAAATGGCGTCGACGTCAGAATATTCCTGGAGTTTTCAATAAATAAAGACGAAATATAAGGGATGCGTCAAACGTTTTTCTTCAATATAGTACCTTGAAATTACATTTTTGAAAATCCTAAATATTCAAATGAGGGAATACTTTTCAGTTTTAAGTAATGTACAGTTGGATCAATAACTAGACTTGACTCACAGCATCTAGTATCTGATTATTTGCCAGGTGCTGCATTTTCTACGATTGCTGTCATGACTCAAGCAAATTTTGTTCACGAATTGACTCCAATTTAGGACAACATTCAAGTTCAACGTTACTAACGAAAATCACAAAATCGGAAAATTCATTATTGGAAAGTGTAACTGCAAAAGAACACTGCAAACTGCAATGTATTCGTCAGATCTTGGACAAACAACTATTATCAAATTACATGAAAATTTAAACTATTTGTCAACACTTGTATTGCTTTCATCACTTTTCTCAAAATAATGAGATACTTTTTAAATTGAATGTTTGGCCTAAATTCCAACTTGACTGAGAAAAAATGGAAATAACTTGTCAGGAGCTGATCAAATCTTTTCAATGACATTTCGTGTGTACATTATCTCCACTCAACCTCCAACACGAAAAAAGAGGACCGAACACATTCAATCTATCTCTGGTTGAGATTTTTTGCAAAATAGAAAAAAACAATTTGCGAATCAGTTCTCAAAATTGAAAATATTGGCTCAAAGAAGTTGAATGCATTCCAGCAATATGGGGTCGATAAAGTCCACTTATGAAATCCAGTGATTTATTCACGTTGCAAAAAGGGAAATTCCATGCGAAAAGATACTCGAAAGCTTGGCTCAGCAGAAAGGCAGATTTCTTTCTCTTTTTTTTTTTTAAATCGGGAAATGAAGTTGCAATTTCATGAATGTGAACGCACGATCACGAATGTCCTTCCACGCAGACCTCAGCGAAACATATCTCTCTGAAAGCACGTACACTTCAATTTTTTCTCTCCAAAATAAATTCAGTGAAACACGTTTTTTCTTTCTTCTTTCCACGTTATTTTTTTTACAGATCACGATCGAAAACTGAAAAAGGAAGTCACGTGATTTTCAATTTTCGAGCAAGGTTTTTCTCTCTAGCTTCAAACTGTAATTACATTTCGTGCCTTTTTCGTCGACGCAATCTCGGTGCAGCCGTCGCTTTCCAATCTTCGAACTCCCTATTTCCTAGTACGGTAATCATAGACTCTTTATCTGCTGTTGTCCATGAATAACTGAAATGTCGTTTAAAGTGAAAATATTTCCGGCTAAACGTTGTTCACAATTGTTCGCTGTTGATTCCACGAAAGGAAGAACTGCATGCGGGGAAATAAGGCGTCCGCCGCGTGACAACTGGCCGGAAATGATGGACAAGCCGCGAGCTGATGGCTTATTGACGTTGGACCGAAATGGTACAAGCCCTTCGAAAAATGGTCTCGCCATTTATGGCTAAGGAGTGAATCACGAGATTCTGCATTCAATTCCCAGGCACTCCGGGCTTATTTAGCATAGACACGAACGATTTCCTCCGGCTTTTCCAAATCTACTTTGCATGCGATCCGAGCTTGGAACGAAGCATGATGAAATAATTGTTCTGTGAAGCGTCCTTCAAAAAAAGGAAATTGCTTTTCTGTTGACTCGGGAAAATTGCTTCCTTTTTTTGTGATCTTTCGTCAACAGGATATCACACAAGTTGAATTCTTGAAAATCATACCTTGAATTATAAGAAGGTCATGCAAGCAACATCGGGAGAGTTTTTACGAAAAAGGTTTTCTTTAAAAAGAAATTAAGGAAATAATTGTATTCTGCAAATTAGTCAAGTGGAACCATTTCAATAATTCAAGGCGGGTTGTCACTTTACCATGGCCACAAAGATGGAACACGCGAAATGAAACATTGAAATTTCTACAGACGCGACTTGTTCAAAAATGTGTAAAATTGTTTTTAAAAATAAACTTGATATTGATGAAAAATTTGCAAACAACACCATGAGTGACAGTCACATAGAAATCGAAGATTCTATGACTGCGATTTCTTCCAAGATTAATTGCTGTACTGTATATTGTTCCAAAACATACCTGAAGAGTGACGCGATATTTTTGTCTCAAGACCATCAAGACTGATAATGTCTTGAAATAATCCACACAATTTTGAAGAACAATTCATCAGATAAGATGAAATCTCTTTCATAGCCATTTTTGGCAACACCAACAATATACAATCATGAAAAAAATAACTTATTGTATTCGCGCATAATTGAATAACACAGACGCGTGAACTGAACTGTCATCACTGGATTCTGAAGCTCAGACAAGAACCAGATCCAGGGTTTACCGCCAGAGAAAAAAAGCTAGTTAATTGCTCTCAAGGTCAGTAATCTGAAATGGGCAGTGAATTTTCCCGCCTTAGTTAGCTCAACCATGGATTCTGAAGCTCAGACAAGAACCAGATCCAGGGTTTACCGCCAGAGAAAAAAAGCTAGTTAATTGCTCTCAAGGTCAGTAATCTGAAATGGGCAGTGAATTTTCCCGCCTTAGTTAGCTCAACCCGCGTTAACTAAAGATATTATCTAGACATTTAGAGCATTTTTGACGTCGCGTTTTCCTTGATACGTTGAAACGGCAGTAAGCATTGTTATTCAGTTTTACCGAGGTTCAAAATAGCTCTCCTTCGAATAGGATGATAAAGGAGTACCTCAAATTGCTTCGTTCATTTACGTATTTTCTTCATTATTCATGTAATAGCGAAAATCCATTCTTACTTTTTTGTTTTTAAGCAAAATTATCGCCAAACCAAAGAAACAATAAAATTATCGGTTGCAGAGTACACAGTAAATATGCCAGCATTTAGGCTAATTTTCACGCCTTTTGCGTATTTCTGACGGTAATCGCTTTTCGAATAATGCGCGGGTTACCAAAACTTTCATTATACCGTATATCGATGATACACGACATACACCAAGAGTATAGAAGCACCACCAAGACACTTTGAGCAGCTCAGCGTCTGCCGCTGGCGGTAGATTTTCGCGCGCTGTACCCGAATCCATAATCTTCTTTGATTCATCCTCTCTTCTTCTTTTTTTGTTTAAACCCTCTTCCAACATTGAAATGAATTACTAGTCTTATAAACTCACGCACAGACACAAGTGACGAAAGCTCTCGAGGGAATAAAACAAAATGTACGCTCGACTGCAAACACACAATAAGAGGGGGAAACAGAGAAAGAAACCGACGTCGAACTGTCATGCATGTCGGCGGTCTGGTGGGAGAAAATAAGAGCAAAAAAGCGTGAAAATGTACACACACACGCACACACACACACACATACACAAGCAAAAATAAATATTTTCCCGAGGATCAACCAGACACGTCCGACTGCTCACACTCACTGTCATATCCTTGAAGACACATTTCTATTGACATTTTCGAAATTCGTAAATGATTTTGATACTCGGAAAATTATAAAAAAAAGTACGGCAAAGTTTTTTTTTAATCCATAAAATGTCTAGTTTTCAAGAATGGATAAACAAAATATACCCCGGATATGAATTGCGTGATTTGAATAAATAGAAAAAATTGCGTCGACGTCAGAATATTCCTGGAGTTTTTAATAAATAAAAACGAAATATAAGGGATGCATCAAACGTTTTCTTCAATACAGTACCTTGAAATTACATTTTTGAAAACCTAAATATTCAAATAAGGGAATACTTTTCAGTTTTAAGTAATGTACAGTTGGATCAATAACTAGACTTGACTCAAAGCATCTAGTATCTGATTATTTGCCAGGTGCTGTATTTTCTACGATTGCTGTCATGACTCAAGCAAATTTTGTTCACGAATTGACTCCAATTTCGGACAACATTCAAGTTCAACGTTACTAACGAAAATCACAAAATCGAAAAATTCATTATTGGAAAGTGTAACTGCAAAAGAACACTGCAAAGTGCAATGTATTCGTCAGATCTTGGACAATTGATAATAGTTTAATGTACTTTTAAATTTGATAAACAGTTGTGAACATAACGAAAGTAGTGAAAAGAGTTTTATTACTCTATGAAAAATTTAACTTACAAACCGGATTTAAGGTTGAACTGACTCTAAAAGTGGAAATAACTTGTCAGGAGCTGATCAAATCTTTTCAATGACATTTCGTGTGTACAGTATCTCCACTCAACCAACAATGCTCCAACACGAAAACAAAAGACCGAAAACATTCATTCTATCTTTGGTTGAGATGTTTTGCAGAACAGAAAAAAAATTTGCGAATAATTTCTGAGAATTGAAATCTTCGCCCAAAGAAGTTTAATGCATTCCAGCAATGTGGGATCGATAAAGTCCACTTATGAAATCCAGTGATTTATTCACGTTGCAAAAAGGGAAATTCCATGCGAAAAGATACTCGAAAGCTTGGCTCAGCAGAAAGGCAGATTTCTTTCTCTTTTTTTTTACATCGGGAAATGAACTTGCAATTTCATGAATGTGAACGCACGATCACGAATGTCCTTCCACGCAGACCTCAGCGAAACATATCTTTCTGAAAGCACGTACACTTCAATTTTTTCTCTCCAAAAGAAATTCAGTGAAGCACGTTTTTTCTTTCTTCTTTCCACGTTATTTTTTTTACAGATCACGATCGAAAACTTAAAAAGGAAGTCACGTGATTTTCAATTTTCGAGCAAGGTTTTTCTCTCTAGCTTCAAACTGTAATTACATTTCGTGCCTTTTTCGTCGACGCAATCTCGGTGCAGCCGTCGCTTTCCAATCTTCGAACTCCCTATTTCCTAGTACGGTAATCATAGACTCTTTATCTGCTGTTGTCCATGAATAACTGAAATGTCGTTTAAAGCGAAAATATTTCCGGCTAAACGTTGTTCACAATTGTTCGCTGTTGATTCCACGAAAGGAAGAACTGCATGCGGGGAAATAAGGCGTCCGCCGCGTGACAACTGGCCGGAAATGATGGACAAGCCGCGAGCTGATGGCTTATTGACGTTGGACCGAAATGGTACAAGCCCTTCGAAAAATGGTCTCGCCATTTATGGCTAAGGAGTGAATCACGAGATTCTGCATTCAATTCCCAGGCACTCCGGGCTTATTTAGCATAGACACGAACGATTTCCTCCGGCTTTTCCAAATCTACTTTGCATGCGATCCGAGCTTGGAACGAAGCATGATGAAATAATTGTTCTGTGAAGCGTCCTTCAAAAAAGGAAATTGCTTTTCTGTTGACTCGGGAAAATTGCTTCCTTTTTTTTGTGATCTTTCGTCAACAGGATATCACACGAGTTGAATTCTTGAAAATCATACCTTGAATAATAAGAAGGTCATGCAAGCAACATCGGGAGAGTTTTAACGAAAAAGGTTTTCTTTAAAACGAAATTAAGGAAATAACTGTCTTATGCAAATTAGTCAACTGGAAACATTTCAATAATTCAAGGCGGGGTTGTCACTTTCCCCTGGCCACAAAGATGGAACACGCGAAATGATTTATTGAAATTTCTACAGACGCGACTTGTTCAAAAATGGATAAAATTGTTTTTAAAAATAAACTTGATATTGATGAAAAATTTGCAAACAACACCATGAGTGACAGTCACATAGAAATCGAAGATTCTATGACTGCGATTTCTTCCAAGATTAATCGCTGTATATTGTTCCGAAACATACCTGAAGAGTGACGCGATATTTTTGTCTCAAGACCATCAAGACTGATAATGTCTTGAAATAATCCACACAATTTTGAAGAACAATTTATCAGATAAGATGAAATCTCTTTCATAGCCATTTTTGGCAACACCAACAATATAAAATCATGAAAAAAATAACTTATTGTATTCGCGCATAATTGAATAACACAGACGCGTGAACTGAACTGTCATCACTGGATTCTGAAGCTCAGACAAGAACCAGATCCAGGGTTTACCGCCAGAGAAAAAAAGCTAGTTAATTGCTCTCAAGGTCAGTAATCTGAAATGGGCAGTGAATTTTCCCGCCTTAGTTAGCTCAACCGCGTTAACTAAAGATATTATCTAGACATTTAGAGCATTTTTGACGTCGCGTTTTCCTTGATACGCTGAAACGGCAGTAAGCATTGTTAATCAGTTTTACCGAGGTTCAAAATAGCTCTCCTTCGAATAGGATGATAATGGAGTACCTTAAATTGCTTAGTTCATCTATTTTCTTCATTATTTATGCAATAGCGAAAATCCATTCTTACTTTTTTGTTTTTAAGCAAAATTATCGCCAAACCAAAGAAACAATAAAATTATCGGTTGCAGAGTACACAGTAAATATGCCAGCATTTAGGCTAATTTTCACGCCTTTTGCGTATTTCTGACGGTAATCGCTTTTCGAATAATGCGCGGGTTACCAAAACTTTCATTATACCGTATATCGATGATACACGACATTATCCTTTAGAAATGATAATATTGTAACTGTAAATTTTTTTTATGCTAACTGAGGTTCTCATCAAACCATGAAAAAAGTGCGTCAGTTTCAGAGCAATCATCAAAAATGTCAGCAGACTCATCTACGACCCGGTTAAATTTTTAAGCCTAGACTCGATTTCTCATTTCCTCGCAAGACAAAAGAAATACTGTACAAGGCTATATTTTATGAGTCCCAGACAAATGTCGTCTCCTTTCATTCAATTAAATTTTACTGCAATTCCAGAATTTGTCCTCGGGGAGGAACACAATCTTCAATACCCTGAACTGAATGCTTCTCCAGTAAAAAATGGATGAAATAATGTTCAGAGTTATTTTTAATCATTATTTTCTTTCGTAGAAATACAGTATAATTAAGCAAACACGATTTTTCAAGATCATTCAGCTCTTCTGGCATCTTCAGAAAGAGCATTGTAAATAATGGTACCGTGCGATGTAGCCAGAAATTCAAGTTTTTTTTTTCAGGTACCCGCCAGATGGCAAAATAATTTGAGGTACCGTTCTCGAGTGGCATTGTCGCGATTATTAAAAATATTTCGACTGCACCACATTTCATTCAAATATAAAAGTCCTTACGTTTCCAGATTCCGGCAGCCGTTCGTGAAACGAATACGTTAGTCATAAGGAAACCCCCTTGCTGATGTTAAAATCTCCAGGAAGAAACATCCATGAGATTATGTCCCGCGAAATAAATCAAGCATGAATTTTATTGATACACATTCAATTCCGTCTCAACGTCGAACAAAGAAACCCGGAATGAATTTAGAATCTAGAACAATTGACGTCAATGCACCCCAACGTGGAATAATCCAGCCCATGTAAAGCTAAAGACAAGCCGAGACAAACACAAGACAGAGACCGATTCGGATTATCAAAATCGATCATCTCAAAGCTCATACCCGGAGTCCTACCAAAAACGCCCCCTTTTCTGAACTTCCTCGATTCAATCCAAAGTTGAGGAAATAAACAATTTTATTTTTAATCTAGGAAACCGAAGGTCTCTGCAAAGAAACTCCTGTATTGCGCTGATGAATCATGATCAGAGTCAGATCAATAACGACGGGACAAACTGATGACCAAATAAAGGGATGCAGGAAGTCGGGCGAAAATGCGGGAACATTTCGGGGCCCGTAGAACTGAAGTTCAATGGCAATGGGCTGAATCAATTGAATTAATATCAGAAACGTGAGATGAACCTCGCTGATAAGCGTACCCGCCCAGATTTTGTTGGGGAAATATTCAAATTCTTTGCTGCATAAAACTTTGCATTGATTCAAACGATACAGAACTCGACAAAAGTTCAGCTACCGGATTTTTTCCCTTTCCGTCAATCCGACCACCCGCGTGCAATGAAGACAAATAAATTGTAAAAATCTCCGAATTGCGGAAATAAAAATCAGAAATGAAATCCTCTGAAATACCTCGAGGCGCAATTTTACGACTTGAATTTCTCTACAATACCTTGAGAAGCAATGAGCGCTCGAAATTTTTCCATTTTTCCAAAAATGTTTCATGCAAAATTTATATAGCTTGAATATCTGACTGACAAAGACGTATTAAATAAGCATTCGATCAAGCTGTTGGCTAAACCGGCCATATTGCGAATGAACGCAATGCAGCAGCTGACCTTCAAATACACAAGGTTTCAATTAAAGTACAGTACTGTACTAATCATCATACTTTTAAAAAGTGCCGGCATTGCGAGCACTGTAATTATTCCTGAACGAATCACTCGGAAAATTTAAAAAAAAAAAAAAACAAGAGACAAAATGTGGACAGATTCTTTCTCACATTCCCATTGGATAGTCAGGTCATTGTACAGAAAAGCAATGTACTGTATTCACTTCAGCTCTTTTGTTCTAAACTCACTATCAGTGATAAAAAAAGATGGTCATTGAGTTTAAAATTTTAATGAAAAAATCCCACTTTCCGGGCAAACACATGAAGTCGTATTTGGTATGAAAGCCGGAGACTCGATTAATAATTGAAGCACTTCACTTCATTATGAGTGCTGCACCACTTACAAATAAAGTAAAAATAATCGCTATGCAATATCGAATTTACTCAAATTAAATGTGTACCTTTTCTCAAAATCGAGAGGGTGGAAAGGAAGGTGCGCATCATATGGGTAAGCAATTTTCGAAAGTTTTTAGACGTTTAGGTGCGTGTCATGCTTTATTCTAATGGTAAATTTTGGGTCATTTTTAGCAGAAATATTTTCCAGGTAAACAATTGATAATCAATCGAATTCCGTTTTAATGCATGTCCAAATTCAAATTGTGGGGTGTGCAATTTTTGAAATATTGTACAGTATTGCATTTTTTTGGGTCATTTCAAAGGAAAGCGCATCTTAAATGGGAGATAGGATTTCATCAAAATTTTAGGCTGGAAAATCCGGAT
The DNA here is from genome assembly GCA_905338405.1 of Notodromas monacha. Taxonomy (NCBI): domain Eukaryota; kingdom Metazoa; phylum Arthropoda; class Ostracoda; order Podocopida; family Cyprididae; genus Notodromas; species Notodromas monacha. Next base: position 76,841 of record CAJPEX010000760.1, read on the forward strand.
ATAACCTATTCAAAAAATTAGGTATATTAAACATTTGGTTTTGGTGAAAAAGAGTTCTGGTTTAACTGTTCTCACAAGATACTGTATTACTATCAATCAATAAGTGCATCCTGAAGAGTTCCGAAAGGAACTCCTCACTTCAAGACCGAACAACACCCAACGATCCAAGGAATCGTTTCAAGCGATCATGTATGAAAACATGAATACAAACCACTGATCAATGCAAACGACATACGGGCGTCGGATGTTGTAAATGTCACCATCAGTGAGGAAAAAGTGCACACGAGCTCGTCTAAAAAAGAAAAAGGGTCCCCCGGGTGCCAGCACATGAAAGAAAAACCCGCATGAAAACACCCTTAAAACATCTTGCTTCGTCCCCCAAATGGTCGCAATAAACTGATGCGTAAAATATTCTGCGGGTTGATTGATTCCGCTGGATTCATGCATCGAAATACGACATTCTGTTCGAGCATTCTTCAAGACTGCATATTATGAGAAATAGATCAACGGCTAAATAATTTAAAAATTCACATGCAAACCCTTCTTAGAAAAATTCCAGGATTATAACATTTAATGTGGATTTTTATAGCGATACATTTTAACCAATTGGAGCGATCACGTCTAGACAATGCACTTCAATGACATTTTCTTCAGAATGCCATTTCTTTTTTATTTTTTCATCAGAGAAAATGTTTTGCAAGTTGATTCATTCAGTCGTATACAATCGAGCGAAGCTGAAAAAGGACAAAAACCATTTTTAAAAATCGGCCAAAGCTTCTACACGATAATTGTTTTTTGCTGTGGCATATTATTGTGCTCATAAAATATTTCTCATCGCAGAAGAAGGGTCTCCAAAATTGCCAATTTATTTTTCAACTCTGAAATATTTTCAGCAATGGATCAATTTTATGCATGCTTTTAAATATCATTACAAAAACAAATTTCAATGTTCCTCTCCCGTGCTCATTTCTTTCAAATTTGCTTGCCAGCCATAATTATGCGACTGAACTATACAATTGGAATTGATTCCAAGGAGAATCGAACAAAGTTCATTTTGTCTTTGTTGTCGTCGTCGTTTTAGCTCAAACTATCAAAAATTTGCGGCTGTTAAAAAAAAAAAAAAACAATACTCCACTTCTTTCCTCGTCCGTTCTGCACACGAAAAAAAGCGGTTTCAGCACTTCTTGAAACCAACTCTGGGAAAACTCTCACAATATTAAATAAAAATCAAGATAATTATGGGTCGTATAAAAGGCGCAGTAATTTTCAGCATCAATCAAAATTATGTCCCGGAGTCACGTTGCGGCATCAAGGGCAGCCGAGGCGACTTGATTTGCCCGAGGTACTTACCCCAAGTTCATTGGAGCAGTGTGGTTGCTCTTTAAATCCGAGAAAAAATATAAGAAGATCACCATTTAAGCAATACTTTTTCAGACCATTCGTCTTAGAAAGAAAAACATTCCTCAAAAGAGTGATGGATCAGAAGCCACCGAAGACTTGAGTTTTTTAGCCTTTTCTGCCACGCCCTCGGCAAATATTTTTCCCACGTACCCTCACACTGCATTTCCTCTGTCTTCTCTTCCCACTATCTATTTTTCTGCGGTTTTTGTTTTTCTGGTTCAGAGGACAACAACATACAGCACAGTACAGTATAAAGAAGTCGAACCTCTCCAAATTGAATTTGACGAGACAAAAAAGTTTTTTCTTGGAGAGGCTTCAAGGTATGGACTTCAGGGATATTAGATCTGAAAATGCTCGATTTAAATTTTAAAAGAAGTAATCGGGTCTGAAATGTTTGCTTCAACTGCGTGTTAATGCATCAAAATAATTTCCTTTAAGTGAGACCCCGAGATGCGGACGCAATTGGTGCATCAAGAGTGTCCCAAATTCGAAATGTTCCCAAGTCGAGTCTCATTTTCCCTTGGACTTATATTATATAATTTTTAATTGGTGTTTTATGTACAAAATACTCACCATAATTCCATGAAAATAAAAATGGTCTCCCAATTTAAACTGATTCCAATCAATAAATTTCAACATAATATGGGCATTTGGGGAATTGAATACTGATACCTCTGTACAGTACATAGAAATGTTGGCATTCTCTGTAAAAATGATATTCAAGTAAAAAAGAGAGAAGGAAGTCCCNATTCTCTGTAAAAATAATATTCAAGTAAAAAAGAGAGAAGGAAGTCCCTCTCTACTGGAGGTAATTTTTTTTTATATTAGGTAAATGGATGGTAAATTGGTGAGAGAAATGCCCAAGAACTTTTCTTACTTAAATTTTAGGGTTGGAAATATCTGTCTCTTGTAATTTGGCCTGAAATGTATTTGCAATTTATAACAAAATGTCCCTATTTTGAGTCAGTGTCCTCATGTCGGCTCATGTAATTTTCCTTATGAGGTGTCTGCATGTCCCAAAGTCAAATTGTCCACAGGTCGAGGTGTCTGCATGTGGGGCCTCACTGTACTTCCAGTACCTAAAAATAGGCTAACCACAGGAAACTGCGGTAAAAATGAGTCTACAAGATCCAGAGCCTCAACTCTAGGATTTTATGTACCAATTATAGCTGTTTCATTTTCCGTTCCAAAAGTAATGCCATTTAAATTTCCTATCCTTCCTCGCCTTAAAACATTTCCCAGTTTCAACATTTTGGGATGAAGAGGTTCAGGTTACATATTTTTAAAGGGACTTTGGACAGGGACTAGCAAAAAATTCTAGTTAAAGAAGTCCAACTGTACAAGGAAAAAAGTAAGGATTTTGAGCAACTCTGATACGGAATAAAACCGCAGAGAGTCGGTGAGAAAACAGATGGAGCAGACTTGAGTTCGGCCTTAGAAACGACCTCGCTGTTGGCGACAAACACAGGCCGAGGACGTGCCGCCAGTCAAGTACCCCGAAGGGTTCCCTGACGCAAACGATCCGACCGGGAACCCAGTTGAAGAACTGCGGGGTCACAGCGAAGGTACCCACGACAAAAGACCTCCGTTTTCTTCTAATTTGACTGATGAATATTATTCAGGAAAGCCTCCTTTACAAATTTCTGGAATAAGTTGTCAAGTTTGTAATTAAGTAGGTGAGGCTGAATTTCCTGTTTCCAAATTCATGCACAAAATTTTGGTTTGTGTCCCAGAGCAAAATTATCTGAGGGATTTCAATGGCTTTGCTTGAGGTGTGTGGGTGCAGTTTGGATTCTTACCATGCTCAAGCTCATGGTCAAGAAATGGATCAAATTTGAATTAAATTATTTCTCTCAGAGCTTTGGTTATTTAATCCTTCCAAGCACTTGTTAAATTTCAGATTTCTCAATATGAATTGATTAAAGGAAGATAACCACATATTGAGGACCCTGAACATCTCAGATACTAATACCGGTAATTATTTGGCAGTAATTGACTTTGCGAGCAGTTGGAAGAAGTTATGTTTTTTATTCAACAAATACAAATAACATACATGGTATTTCGAGGCCAAAAGTCAGTTGAAGTGGGAAATGAGTCATCTGGTAATATTTCAGCAGTTTTGACGTTTGGGAAGAAAAAAAAATTGGAAACACCTGTGAATATTCATTCAGTAAGGATTGATGATCAGGTCAAGCATTGACTGAATTTTTTGCCATTGAAGAGGAAATATCCTATTCAGACACCGTATAATCATGAAAAAAGAGAGAGGGATATTTATATATTTACTGTATATACATTTTGTATTTATTTATATAGAGATAGACAGAGACCAAAGACAAGGAATTATAATGGGGCCACAGCTAGAAAACACAAAATTTTCACAATGCTTTCATGACACAAACAAATGGTTATGCAAAGATTTTAGGCCAGTGTTTATGGTTAAAGCTGAGCCCAACAAAATGAAGCGTGTAACAAGAGAAACAGATCATCCAATCATCTCAACAATAAGTGTCCAAAGACAAAGCCTAAAAAAACCTTAATGCAATCAATATTTTAGTCTTGTATTCCTTTTTAAACTGTCTCTCATTATTGCACTCATTATTCAAATTGTGAAGGAATTTATGAGGCTTTCTATTTGTACGCATCCGCTCAATAACTTGAAAAAAATGTTGGTAAACCTGCATCAAAATTTCATAATTCATTTCTACATTTTAAACCCCCTCAATTTTTTTCAACTTTAAACAGGGGAGAAATCATGGATGTGCTAATAAAAAAAAGGAAAAAATTAATGTTCCTTCATTTTATTCATATTCTGGTCTCGAAAACGTACTCAACATATTTTCATTCGAGTAAATGCAAGGTAATCTTCAGATAAAAAAAAAAAAAGAATCAACCCTGTCCATAACCTAACTTTCACCTCATCCAAAATACAGCATATCAGAATCTTCAAAAAGCATTCATTTCCGCGGCATCCTTTTGCACACCAGGACATTTGCGCTGGCGCCATGTCTTGGTTCAGTTCTCCCCTCCAACACATCCGCCCTAGTTAAGTGACAGCAGCCTTGGAGTCGTAAACAAGAACCAGGGTCGTCAGCATAAGTGAACACAGAGATTCTTCTTCTCTTTCTCTCCCCCCCCCCCCTCTCCCCCAACAACGCCGCGGGAGGTGGCTTGCAGACTTTTTTGCATGCCGAACACACCACCCCCTTCGTTGGTTTCCGCAGTGCGTCGCCATCATGCGCCTTATCTCTCAGCAGTCACCGGACACCCAACTTCGTGAAAACATTTTCAGCACACAAAAAAACTTTCAATGGAAAAGCCTGTTTTTCCAGGGACATGCCACTCTTGAAAGGCATTGTTCGAATTGCAGCGAGAAAAACACGAACTCGGGGAAATCCCGCGGATGATCCGCGAAGAAGAAGAATGTGATCTCTAATAAACGGGGAACGTCGAACCGTTTTCTAATTACAGTATTACGTAACCTGGAGAATATTCCAGAACATTCGCACGAAGGAACAAATACTGTAAATGAATGAGTGACATTTTCTCAACAATAAACACCGGAACGTGCATTTCATCAAGTCGCACACCGTCACAGCAGATCATAAAACAATTAATAGGAAAAATGGAAATGCCCAGGGAAAAAAAATTTTTTTTCTAACCATATGCATTTTTTTCTTTCGTTCCAACTGGCAATCACTGCCAATTAATGCTTAAGCATTGCTTCCTAAGCGAGATTCAGAAACACACTGCTCGTAAAAAATATCTATTCACCAGATATGTCCTATGAAGTACGTGAAAAAAAGAGATTTTTCACACTAAATCGCAGAATTTGAAAGTAAAAGAGAGCACAGAAGATGGATTCGCATGAACACTGAAAAATACTTCGAGGAACAGCCCATGAAGGATTCCTTGGACTCAAATTCCCCACATATTCTTGGAAAAAATAGAGACAGCAAATCGACTCATCTTCTAACTTTTCCCCCCGCTCAAAATGGTACAGTACGCATGAATAAGACGAATGAAAATGAACCATTTCTTGGATCAGTTTTCCGCAGACCAAAAAGGAAAAATAGATTCGGACATTGATTCCGAAAAAGTCTCACGAT
>CAJPEX010000761.1:0-29453 GCA_905338405.1 Notodromas monacha
AGTCAAACTTCATGGGATCAGCAATAAATTCAACTTAGGAACGTTTTGAATTGAGCTAAAATACAAAGCCCTTTTCTCCTGGGAAACATAGAATTGCTCAAAAATGGTAAAATTGTGATATTCTGAGGCTGAAATTACTTCTTGAATGAGTTGAAAAGCAACCTGAACTTGAATGCAAGATTCATTTGCCCAATTAAGTCTCTCATGTACCTCCTTTTAAAACAAATCAATTCCTGTTTTAATGCTTTTTTTCTTTCTTGTGTTAATAATATAAAAGACAACAGGCCACAGAAAGTTTGACTTATGGAGGTTTGAGGGTAAAATCCTTTGACTTAGGGAGGTTTTAAACGTATTAATCCAAGGAGATTCAGACAGGACCTGAAAAAATTCAACTTAGACGGGGGGGTATTTGACTTGGGAAGGTTTGAGTTATCAAGGTTCAACCGTATAATGTAAGTCTAAGGGAAAATGAGACTCGGACACTCTCAATGCACCAATTACGTCCGCATCTCGGGGCCTCACTGTAATCAGTTGGACCTCAACAAACCCGAACCTTCACAATTGCAGAGAAACCCTAAAACCTTTTCAGAAAAATACTCTGCGGGACAAATGAAAAAAAAAAAAAAATCGTGACACAGAGAAAATCGTCGTCCAAGAGAGTCCCGCAGCACCCTGCTGCATCAGTGCACATCAAGTACCTTGAGCAGCGGAAGTGCAAATGCAGATTCCCTCAAAAGGAGTCGGATGAGACGATGCACGGCCCCAGCACTGCTGCCATTGGAGTAGACGGTGCAGAGATCGAGGATATTCGACGGATCAAACACGCGTCGCTTCACCAAGAAGACCAACAGGTCCTCGCTCGTTTTCCCGCTGATTTCGCAGCTCCGAAATTCCGCGAAACGCGCAAAAATGCCGAAAACGAGCCGATGAATGGCCTGCAGCGATGCGTTCGTCTCACCGTCCAGATCTATACACAGAGAAAACAGAAGAACAATCATGAATTTTCAGCACACAAAAAAAAATAAAAAATCTTCTTTATCACATTCACACTGGAATTGTTCGACATGCATTTACAGTGAGACCCCCAGATGCGGACATAATTGTTGCATCAAGAGTATCTCTAAGTTGAGTCTGGTTTTCCCATAGACTTACATTATATAATTTTTAATTGGTGCTTTATGGAAGAAATATTCTTCAGAATTCCATGGAAAATTTTTTTTTGCCACTTGGATTTGATTCAGTGAATATCTTTTCAACCCAATAAGAACAATTGGAGCATTGAATAGAATACCACTGTACAGTTCATTGAAATGTTGGCATCTGTAAAAATAATATCCAAGTTACAAAGAGAGAAGGAAGTCCCTCTGTGCTATAGGTATTTTTTTTTTTATGGATGGATGGGAAAGCAATGGAAAAAGTACCAAAGAATTTTTCTTGCCTAGATTTCAGGGTTAGAAATATATGTTTCTTGCAATTAAGCCTAATAATAGTCAATTTGCCAAAAAATTTTTGGCAATTTTATCATGCAATGTCCTCATGTCGAGTCAGTGTCCCTATGTTGGGCCTTTTTTATGATTTGTTTCATTCAAAATAAATTTCCCCATGTCAAATTGTCCGCATGTGGGGTCCACTGCAATAAAGGTTCACTCGATCATATTTTCCTACACGAAAACAAATTTAATCACGCATTTCAATCCACACTTGAAAAAAAAAGAAGCTCACCGAGTTCCCAAATGTCGTAGGGACGACGTGCGGAACGAAGGTACGACTCCAAACACGGAACAAAACTCGCATTTCCGGCGGCAAGTGTCCAGAATTCCTTGTGCGGCAACCGTAAAGCTAGCGACAAATCCCGCCGGATCTCTTTCACAGTCTCTGCCCATATTTCCTTGGAGTTTTCGCTTTCGAACGCGAACACTGGGGCATAGTAAGGAAGATAGTAACTGTCGACAATCGACATCACACGCGGGGCAGCACACTGCGGGGGAAGAACACCGAAGCGGGAGTTTCAAATACAGAAGGTACTATCGTCAAAGCGTAAATCGATACTGGTGACATCTACGCGACAAAACGCAAACGCGTGCGGCGAAGTTTCGTTTGAACCACTCCAGAGAGAGCCATGGAACGTTGTCGCAGGATTTTTCATTCATGATACTGCATTCCAGGTCATTATGCTATTTTATCAGAAGAGAGGAACCAGATTTCTATAAATTTCTACAAAATATTCAACGTATCTGTTCTTCTTTTAACATGCCATCAGCCATGCATCCCAATCTGGGATCAAGATTTTTGCTTCTGCTGAGATAATATAATTCAATCATATAAATGCTGATTAAAAGATGGCAATATAATGGACTCTGAGTTGAAAACTTTATTGGTTCCAGAAAAAAGTTTGTTAACCAAAAAAATTGTAAACTGAATTTGATTCCCCCACAAACTTCAATGGGGAAGAATTCAATCCATTCTGTGAACCAAAGAGACAAATGAACATGGAATATAAAAAATTCAAGACCATCAAATTACACACTGAAGGATACATGTCAAGTGAAAATGAAATTTCTTTTTTCAATACAGCAAAGTAAAGATAAATTATACCTTTCTAACAATGGAACAACTAAAAAAACCAAGCACAGGAAAAAAAAATTATTGTCACAGGAAAGCATATGAATAATGTAGCTGGAAGATTTTAAAACACAAGATGACACACATTGAAGTGCCAAAAGGAAAGGATTTTCATATCAGTGCATGGGTGAATTATTCAAACTTAAGATTGTACCATAAAATCACATGGTTAATTTTCAAATTTGGGATTTTGCCCTAGAAGAAAAGTTTGTTGACCAAATTTTTGGTTTGCTAACCAAGGAATTTCCCCTCAAAACCAACCAAGCGGTTTTTTTTTCAAAACAAGGGTCCATTGTACATTCAAAATTGACCAAGCTTAAAAGAAAATGCTAAATTTTTAAAATTAGCTGCAGTAAAAAGTACTTTTTAAGCATTTCAAAAATTACGCTTGAAAATGCACGAGATTTCCCTAAACATTTAAATCTTCAGAGCTCGTCAAACGAAAAAATCTCTCTTCAGCCGAAAAGACCACATTTTTCTTTTCTCCAAATGATCACAGCAGTGATTTTCGACCACTACTCTTCCTTCGAAAATCCACGTTCAAACAAACCTTCGCCAATCGTTCTTAATTTTCAGACAGAAACAATCATGAAGCAAAGCACTGCAAAAATTTGGCATAATTCTTTCCACGAATAAATAAAAAAAAAACCCCCCACAGAAGCTCGCATTATCACAAACGAACGATCCAGATATAAAAAAGCAGATAATCATCCACAACAGCACTTTCCAATTGTTTCCTCCTTTGGCACAAGTCCCACGTATAAATTCCTTTCTTTCTTTTCTCAACCCACAGAAACCCCCATGAAATACCCCCAATAACAGTTGCCGCCTCCACGGAATGGCTGGAAGAAATCAACTTCCCCTTGAACACAGTCTGTCAGAGGATCCAAAACGCGTCGCTTCAACACAACGTAAGTCACATACGCCATGACACAAACGCGGAATTGGTGATGGAATGACGACGGATACACCAGGGAATGCGTCGTTGCGAAATCCGACAGCAGGGATTTGAAAGATTCGTAGCAGTTCGTCACGAGACCCAACACGACACGTCTCCAACCCCGCCGTTCAATTCGCCCACTTCTCACGTCACAATTCACTGCACTCTTGTTGCCGTTCACAACCCGGTTTTCCATGATCGCAACAAAAAGGGGAAGATGAACAACCTGGAATGCTGAACATGGAAACATTTAGTAACAATAAAAAAAATATGAATCAATACACTGAAACAGTTGGTCATTTAGAAGGCGAAGAGGTTGAAGCAATACAGTCAAGTCTCAATTTAATGCCATCATTTTTCCACACACATTTTGGGACCCCAAATTAAGGGTATTGTATGAGAAGAAGTTTCAGTTGAGGGTTTCTATTGTAGACAAAATAAGCTTGTTTACATACTTTTTTTTTTAGGTCACTGAGTCTTTTTTGTAAGAGATAAAAAAATTTTCAAGCTCAAATGCATTTTCATTAAATGTATTTTCAATACTGTACATTTATTATGACAAAATATATAAAAATTTTAAAAGTATTCTGTCCAGTGGAAGAGCAGAGCTGTTTTTAGAATTTTTGTTTGAAATCAAGTTTTAAATCAGGTGCCTTCACGCAGAAATCACCAAAATTTCAAGGAAAGCTCCAACTTCAAATACAACATTTTTAATTAAGGAAGGTGTCATGCAAAAAAAAATGAATATTTTCAACTAATTAAATTCAGGAATACAATGTTCAAAATCATCCTGAGGTTTTATGTGAGCACAGGTTTGTGATTAGCAGTAATAACCCAATGGTATCCCAATGAAAGGGCCTCCATTTCTTTGATTTTGGCCAATTTTTCACCCATAACAAAAACATATTTTTTTTTACCAATAAGTGAGTTCACACTAAATGAGGGATTTTACTCAAAGAAACAATTGAGGTTGATTCGTTCCAGGGAAATTTGTGGCAATGAATTGAGGGTTGACCGTTATTGAATGATGCCCAGGGTTATCTGAGGAAAATATATATTTTCGCATCCATTCATAGTCGCTGAATCACCACCATTTTCCACAGGTTGGCTCAATTCACCTGATCCGTTTCCCTTCCAGTGCCAGGATTTCTATCACACTTTTCAGATGCTCGAATGCACCGCGGACCCAATTATGCAGCTCCATTGCCTGCGAATGAATAATTCACATTCACACAAAGGTTTAGGTTCACACACAAATATAAGGATATCAAGGAAAAATTTCCCAAAAATAGACTTTAGACAGAAATTTCTCTGAATCGAAGTACAGTGAAGTAACCACGGGTAGATGTCACTGCCACTCAATCACAATGGCATTTTGATTTTAAACACACACACACACTAGTCCATCAACTGCCAAATTTCCCTTACCTTCACTTGATTTACATTTAGATGCACTAGGGAATTTTATTTTCTACTTTCAAAACTTTGAAAACATACATTTCTTGAATATTTGAAATTTCTTCTTGATCCCGAAATATGGAGACTCACAGCAGCCAGTGCCATTCATATTGAAAGGCTGCATTGAAAGGGGATGCCACACATTAATTTTTTTTTACTTCAATCTTTTTAAAAATATATCTGAGGAAGATTGTACATTTTATAATTTTTCTCCATCATTAGAAATTTTATGATTATAGATTTTTAGATTTCATGAATAATATCTGGTTATGAACATCCATTTTGAAACATTCATGATGATATAATGTCACCTGGAACAAAATACTGTACTGTAATTCATATTTCAGGGGTTTGGTTTTCATGATCATTCTTTGAAATTGTTTTTCTCTGAATCACAAAAAACCCTAATGATCATGCAGCCAATCAACCGAAAAACTTTAAAAATATTTTAGTCCCCGCTGATGAATGAAATTCAACAGCTTCAGGAGCATCTGAATACTTAGAAAATTGAAAAATTATTTTTAGGCTTCAAACATTTTTCAAAAATAATTCCCAGAGCAAAAAGATCCCTTGATCCCCAAGTAAGTAGGGCCCACATCAGGGAATGTGCAGATTTCCATTCGGTACAAGACTCAATTCTGTTTTTAAAATACATAACTTTCCTCTTTTCCACCAAAACAAAACGTAAATCTGAGACCCCCCCACCCAAAAAAAAAAAAACCATGTAACCCCAATAACTCACTTCTCCGTAAGTTTCCTTCACTAGGGCCACGACGACGGAGTCGTCAAACACGCAACAGCTCTTCATCTTGTCACACAACACTGAAGCCGTGGCTTCGTATTGACCAATGAAGCACAAGGAAAGTTGATAAAGCGGGGGCAAGACGACGCCGGGGGTCCGCTTGTGACTCGACGGATCCAACACCAACAGGGCTTCAGCTGCTCTGTGCAAAACTTCGACATGAGCCGCAGCCAGAGTTGCCAAAATTCGGCGCTTAGACGACCGGAAGCGGATTTCATCTTCTGACACGTCTGCGTCGAAATTCTCTAGCTGATCGGCAACCTGGAGAAAATAACGGCACAATGAGTTCTCCTCACACAACGAACTTCTTGAAATTCTTTGACCAGAAAAAAAAAACACAGCGACTCGCATAATGAAAACGTCACGCATTACGAATTATTATTAATTTTCTCTTATGCCGGACACTTTAAATTACAATTCGATGTTTTCAGTGAGCCCCAATCAACTGTGATTTATGTTTTCATGAGTACTTCTCAGCTTTCCAACGGATCCGTCAACAATTGAACGATCCCAAGTTATCCCGGGTGCCCGTATTGAACTGCAAAAATGCTTGAGTTAAGTAGCGACATCTGTTCGACTCAATGTCTGACTCCTACAAAATCTCAGAAAGAAAATGACGACAATCACGAGAATTCGAGTTTAAAAAAAAAGTAGAAAGAATGGACCGGAGGCGTACTTCTTCATTTAACGCATTTTTTTTTTAAACGGATAAATTTAAAATCTTTACAAAATTTTAAATTTTTTCATTGCATTCTCAAGCAAAATATAATTTCGCTCTACGAAAATTACGCAAAACGTTAAGCGGGGATCCGTTGTATTGTAAAAATTCATAAAACAGCGAATTCCAAAAAACCTTTCCGTGAAATCGACGGTAACACGAAATCATCAATAGTCCAACGACGCAGTTTTCGAGCGACATCATTTGGTCACTGAACGAACAATTGAAGTCAACTGGCGATAAAATTTTACGTCGTAAATTCTCATGATGAAAAATCAAATCACAGGAATTTTCTGAATAAGCCATAAAACAACTGCACGTTGAAAAAAAAAAAAGCGAGCCTAGCACTTAGCCAGTTTTTCATCGCAATTGTAAGCAACTCTGTTCAAAAAAATAATTTCGCGGCACGAAGATCTGATGAAAAATAAAAAAGTCACCACCCTATACCTCAAACATTTTCTTGCCGTTGACACTCCGCAAATCCAACACGGCGAAAAAGTTTTCCATCGACTCCAACAGCTCCTTCAAACTCGGCTTCTCCTCATCCTCGTCACCGTCAACTTCCCTCAAGCAATACTTGTCCAAAACAGCCTTCAATTTCGCATCTTGTCCCGCGGAAACAGTCAAAGCCTTGAAGTTCAACGTGTCTTTGAGATTAATCAACGCTTCGTAGTGCATGATGCCGCCCATTTCCTCGAAGATGTCGTTCAACGTCGTGCCTCCGGTTGTTTTCTCTTGACCACACCGGGCTTCTTTGAGTATGTCCGACAAAGTTTCGCCTTTCCCTTGCAGAAAGTCGCGTTTTCTGCGAAGTCCCGGGTCATTTTCCTGCAGAACTTCCATGGTTTTCTTCCCGATGAATTCCAACGTTCCTAGGCCACCTGCGGATCAAAGGGGAATTTTGAACACTTTATTCCTGAATTTGAACTATTGAAAAATATTCTTGTTTTTGCATGACACCTCCCTTCAAAAAATTTACACATCTAAAGTGGGACCTTTTCTCCGATTTAAAACTTGAACTCAAACAAAAATGCAAGAAACAGCTTTGCTCTTCTACAAGACACAATAAGTCTGAAAATATAATATATTTTGTCACATTTGATAAATTAAAATACTGTACAGTATAAAAAATCCATTTGAAATTGAAATTATTCTTGTGGCTTTTTCTCATATAAAACAGACTTCATTTGCCTAAAAAAATTCTAAAATGGCTTATTTAGCGTCCAGAAGAAAAACTCGACTAAACTCAACTCTCATAGAATAGCCTTAATTTATTGCTAAAAAAACCGTAAGGAAAAATTTTTACCTTGAGTAAATATTGAATTTCTAAAAAAAAACCAAGAAGTTTTCCAACCAAAAAAGATTAATGCCATTGTTCGACTTTCGACGCGGAGAAAGATTCAACATAAACATTGAAAAACTCTCGAGTAAATTTGATTGTTCCTTCAATTCTACTTTTTTTCTCGACGGTATAAAAAAAATTATATTTCAAGACGAAGAAAAAGAAAACCAACGAATAAATAATTAATGACGAAGGAAAAAAAAACTGACCGGATAATAAATGAGATCCGGTAGAGGACAAAGCACCGGCAAACAACGAAAGCACCTTCGGTTCTCCCGAAATCTCGGATTGAACATCTTCGACGGGTTCGGGATCTTCTTTGGGTTTTTGCTTTCCCAATTCCACGTGGGCACGAGCCAGCTCTTCTGGGTCAGGGATTCCCAAACCCCCTTCAACAACGTCTTTCACCGTTGAAATCCCGGAAGTTACCTGATTTATAAAACGAAACTGGATGAATTATTTGCACACACACAAAAAATCGGCCAACCATGAATTTAAGCAACTGAAATATTGAAGGTTGTCGTCATCACTTTCTAAGATGAGAAAAGAGAATCATTGAAACGAAAAATGATCAGGAGTTCATCAATAACTATATTTTCAAGAAAATTTTATGCTTTGTTTTGACAAAACATGCACTTTTATAAAATGCGGAAATACACAGTATCTGAAAATGCAAGTGATTTTAACCCTAAAATAACATTTTTGAGGCAGTTTTCAGCACTCATGCAACAAATTTCGAAATAAACAGTGAGACCCCAAGATGCAGACATAATTGATGCATAAAGAGTGTCCCTAAGTCAAAATGTCCCCAAGTTGAGTCTCATTTTCCCTTAGTCTTTAATTTTTCTCCAGGTTTACAGTGAGACCCCAACATGCGGACAATTCAAGATAGGGACACTTATTTTCTCATACAAAATTAATAAAAAAAAGGCCCAACATGAGTACACTGACTTGAAGAACTTTTCTTACATCAATTTTAGGGTTGGAAATATCTGTGTCTTGTAATTTGGCCTGAATCTTATTTGCAATTTTAACACACAATGTCTACATATGTTGAGTCAGTGTCCTCATGTTGGGCCTGTTTGATTAATTTTGCATGAGAAAATAAGTGTCCCTATGCTAGATTTTCCGCATGTTGGGGTCTCACTGTAAACCTGGAGAAAAATTAAAAGACTAATTGGGCAAATAAACCCTTGCCTTGTCCTACTTCAGCATACTGAAAACTAATTAATTCTGCAGTTTAAGGCCAAAAATCCTAAAATTTCACTTTCCTCTGAATTTTTACATTCATACTAAACAGAAGAAAGCGATTTGTCTCACTCATAATCTTACAGCCTCGAATTTATTCAAATTCACAATTTAAAAATTTTGTTCTCGCTGGTCCCTTCAAGTTTGACCTCACGCGGTTCGACTGTAATCTGAAGAACACGAGTAAGGAAAGAAAAATTGTTCCAATACAGTTTCAAATTGACAAAAACATGCACCTGATTGGTAAATGTGGACACGACGGACGTGCCCCAAGACGCCCACGAACCCCAACCATCGCCTTCGACAGACTTTTCTTCAGAAATCCCATTAGCCTCCTGCTGAAAACCCTTCGGCGAAGGATTCCAAGAATCTTTCTCTTCTGAAATCCACTTTTGCTCATCAACCGGTTCCGAAGCAGAAACATCATCAGCTTCATCTTCTGAAAGCTGGAGGTTTTCCAAACCCGGTTTAAGCTTTATTTCCTCAGGAGCAGAGGACCTGGAAACTTGGGCAATTTTCCTCGGCGCTAATTTCGGCTTCGCGTCGGGCTTCTTTTTGGCGCCGAGTTTCGAAATCCGCGGGACACGAGACGATTTCGCGTTTTCTCGATCATTTGCACACGCTTCTTTCCCTGACGATTCATTTTTTGAAACGAAGTCATCTCGGCAGACAGAAACTGCTGGACTTTGAAGCTTCTCTTCAGCAGGATTATCACTTTTTATTCGGGAAACTGAGTCACAAGACGTTTCTTCGATTTCTTCCGGGACGGAAACTGTCTCAGGTTCACCAGCAGGCGAATCATCTTCAGCTGAAATTTCTGCGGGACTTTCTTCCTTCGAAGGTGCTTGAAGAAAATCAATTTGTCGTTCTTCCGAAGGTTCAGACAAGGCTTCTCTGCAAGTATTTTTTCCGGCTTGAGAACGCACTTCTTTTTTTGCAACATCATCAGGATCTCCCTCATCCGCACTGAGGAAAGCATCACTATCTGAATCACTCATCCTGAAGAAAAAAAATAATACAAAGCTATTCATTGAGAATTTTCAATTCAGTATCAGTACATACGCGAAATCAACAATTGAATGCTGATGTAGCACATGACTGACCATTGTAGTGAAATAATCAATATAAGTTAACGGATGTACAGTTAACCCACTTCAAGTTGAACTTCCATAGACCAGAAAACAATTCATCTTTCAGGAGAAAGAAAAAATTACAGGAAATTGTTGCTATTGTGGGCCTTGAATTCCATTTTAAATGAGTTGACAAGATCCCAAACTTGGAAGCAAAGCTTCACTTTCTCAATTAGTCTTTTACTTCCTTTCAAAATAAATCGAAGTTACTTTTTCATTACTTTTCTCTCACCTGCATCAATAAAATAATAGCCAAAGGGCCTCCAGAAAAAACTTGGAGGCAAAGCTTCACTTTCTCAATTAGTCTTTTACTTCCTTTCAAAATAAATCGAAGTTACTTTTTCATTACTTTTCTCTCACCTGCATCAATAAAATAATAGCCAAAGGGCCTCCAGAAAATTTTAGTTTTGGAGGTAAGCCTTTCAGTCAGGGAGGTTTTAATGCATTACTTTCAAGGAAATTCAGACAGTGACTGAAAAACAAATTAGAAATAAGTAGGTATTCAAAATTAAGGAACTTCAAGTGATCAAAGTTCAACTGAAATACAAGCAGACTTGCAACCGCAGAGAAAGAAACATCAATATACATTTTAATAGAATCAGAGAACATTTGCTTCTTGAAGGGCATTGCCAAGTTTATCTTGAGAATTAAATTGACAAAATTCATATTCCAAAAATAATTTTTGAAAATTCACGTTGAATTCACGTATTAGTGGTTCCAGCTGGACTTATACTGCATTTGTGCACTTCACACAAGTGTTTGCTGGTATCTTATCATTCTTTTGATTGCCTCAACGTGAAAGGGGGCTTATCTGTGAACACAGCATTTAAATACAATGTTTTATTCTATGCAATCCTCATTCCTAATAATGAAAAGAAGAAGATAATAAACTATAGTAAAATCTTGTTACAACACATTTGTTTTTCAGGTCTCAACCCAACAGCAACAATTTATTCAAATTGCTTTATGAAAAATTAATAGTTTAACAAAGCTTTTTCCTGGTCCCAACAGTTTTGTTGTAACAAGATTTTTCAGTAGAACTGTATTTCCTTGAATACCATGTGCCCTCAGGTAAGACATGCAAATTAATTATTCAGCTTAATAATTGTCATAAAATTGTATACCCAAGTAAGAAATGCACTAAAACAGCAATATTTCAAAAATAAGACTGAAAAGAATCTGAACTTGGACAGGAATCAAAACTGAATGCAATTAAATTTCATTTGTTTCCATAAAAAATAGCTTCCTATTGATATTGGTCCAAAATTTCCCATTAGAATCAATTGAACTCCGCACTTGAACATCTAAACTTTCTGCACACTCCTTTTTTCCTCTCAATTTTTACAAGAAATGTACACATGGTATTTGAGTAAATACAGTATTCGAAATTTTGAGAGTTTTTGAATACAAAAATCATTACGCTCCCAAGCGCCAAAACTGAGTGGATTCCACTCATCTCCATATCAAGAAACTGCGCATTGATGTCCTAATTGACCTAGTCTGGGGAGTAGTTTAGGGCACAGAATATAAAATACATGGTCCATTAAACTACAGCTTGATTTTCTTGATCATGTGAAGCACTACAACAACATTTTTTTTTAAATTGAACATTTTCGACGGGCAGTACAACACATCAGATCTTTTGACTAGACGTTACAAATTCCAGGTTCACCACACATGACTAGAACATCGACTCACTTGAGATCACCTTCACAAACAAAAAAATTTCGGACGGAAAACGTTACATTAAAAAAAAAATGATCCACGCCGTAATAAAGCCATTTTCAACTCAAAAACCTCGGATCGAGCAAAGCTTTTGTACCGATATTCACGCAAGCGAGCTTCTTCCGCAAAAACGCTGAACACTGTGCCACTAAAAACGTCAGGAACCCCGAAAAAACGTAATCACAACCGATCGTGACGAAAAAAATGAGCGTTGCAAGCTCGAATGTGCTGAGAGTGAATTCGCTGCCATAGAACAACGTTTCCTGGAATCCGAGTGATTGTTCCCTGAAAAATATCGCTTTATCGGCTCCAGCCTCCTGTAAAAAAATGAACAAGGAAAACTTTTGAGAAATCCATTCCTGAACAAGGGCAAATTTTAGTCCAAAACACGACGTGCTACTTCAATCAAAGCAAAGCACGGTTGCACTGTAAGAAGCGAGATTTACTGTAAACTGCGTTGCGAGTTTTATGGTACGTTTCATAGATGTCGCCACACTGGAGATGTGATCTTATCTACTGTTACTGGATTCAATCTAATCCAGTGATCCACAAACCTTTCTGCACCCATGCAGGAGCAAATTACCATTAAATTTTGGCAAATTACCACTAAAGTGAGGATTGACTTACCCTTATTACCGTATTTACTCAAGTACCATGCGCCCTCAAGTAAGGCGCACACAGGGGTTTTTCAGTTGAAAATTTTTCAAAAATCTTATCCCCGAGTAAGACGCACACCCCAATTTTCAATGGATCTAAAACCATAAAATTTCAAAAATAAAAACAAAAAATTCGACTTCAGGAATGGATTGAGCAAAAAATCTGATCAATTTTCAACTTTTTCAATGCAAAAATGTTTTCTTGTTACATTTGTTCCGAATTTCTCCATTATAATTAAGTATAATGCACACATAACTTCCTAAAACTTTTTGAAAATTTTGTACCCGCTTATGACGCGTACCCCTTTTTTTCTTCTGAAATTTGGGATAAAAGGTGCGCGTGGTACTCAAATAAATACGGGGTATTATTTTTATTTTTTCAACACGAACACACATTTGTCGACTCCCAATTCTCAGCCAGACCTGAAATTCCGCATTGAGCAAGCTCTCGAGGAACATCCTGTCCACCACCTTGTAATCCAATTCCTTCAAGTTATGATCCAAAAACGCGGCGAACAACTTGGTGAGGCCCGCGTGTTCCCGGGCCACGGCCTCCACTTCCGGCGACAACCCAGTCTCTCCTCCTCCTCTGCTGGCCCTCGGATTAGTCGCCTTCGCACCCACCCTCACTTTGCCCACGACCGACGCCAACTTGGACGGGACCGAGAAAGAAAACACTTGCGAGTCCGAGTTGGGCAACAGGCCCCGACTCGAGCAATGGTCTCGCTTCTCCAGCTCCAGCAACAGATGCATCGTGCGCAAGTCCACGTCTGCTCGGCCACCCGGGGCACGGCCGTGAATGTAGTAGCCGAAATTGTCTCCGCGGAACACGAAGAGGGACACGTTGGCCAGGGAGCACAAGTCCACAAACTGGTTCAGCAGGTTGTTGACGTACCGCTCGTACAGGAACTTGTACATCGTCCACTGCGAAAGATAAAAATACAATCATGAGCATCTTCGACGTGGATAAGAGCGAAATACCCACTACATTTTTAAAAATTTTCAATAAATGAACGCGCCATACCCCGGTAATAAAAATATATGTTACATATGAACATTATGCAACATATAACCATTTATGTTACAGATAAACATTTATGGTATTACTGAACGCAGAGTAATGAACATTTTTTCAACAATGTAAATTCAGGAGTATAATGCTCAAAATTATCCCAACATTTTACGTGAGAATCGTCCACTGCAAAAGAATAATTAATAATCACAAGCATACGGTAATCACAGCACCGTTAAAGCTTCGAAGTTGATATGAACGAGAAAAAAACCGATTTATTTATGAAAAATTTCGATGACGGAAGGTGCCATATGCAATGACAAAAATACAATATTTCCAAGAAAGTAAATTCAGAAATAGAACGCCCAAATTATTCCGAGCATGGACATATGATTCAAAATATCAGCAAAAATTGGAAACAAAAATCACTCACTTGAATAGTCCAACAGAACCCGAAAGCAAGCGTGACCAGAGCAACTCTTGAAACATACGACTCCCTCACGATGGCTCCCGGCACAAAATGATCGAATTCTTGGGGATCCGCTGCAGTAGAAGCAGCTCTTGACCAGCCGAAAGTTTCCAGGGCCACCACAGCACCAAACACTGTCACAGCCGGGGAAACTCTGCGATGAGTTTGCAAGGCAAGCCATCGTTCTGCCAGGGCGTAGCTCCTCCAAATGCTCACCATTGGCTCTTTAGATTCCTGAGAATATGGCATTGCAATCAGAATTAGAATAGAGACACTCTCAGGTCAGGTCAAGGACAATTTGAGACAGAAACAGCTTGAGACATATACAATTTGTAACAGGAACATTTGGAGACATGCACAATTTGAGACAGGAAAATTTTTTCGCAAGTCATGCATTATTTGAAACAGGAGCATTTTGAGACATGTATTATTTGAGACAGGAAAAATTTGAGACATGTCCAACTTGAGACTGGAAAATTCTGAGACAGTTATCATTTGAGACACTAACATTTTCAGACATCAACATTTTGAGACATATTCTATTTGGAACAGGAACATTTTGAAACATGGCTAAAACTGTCCTAGTCACAAATTTTCGCAGCCTGAAGTTTTCTGTCATGAATTGCCCCTGTGTCAAATTGTCTCTGTCTTGAATTGTTCCCAACAATAGTCCTTTTGTCAAGTAGTCCTGACACCAATTGTTATTTACTTGGATTGTTCCATCACAATTTTTTCTTTCTCAAACAGTCCATATCGCAGTCAGGTCACTCCCCAATACACTCTGAAGAATTGTTTTCCCAACAGTCTCAAATCTCTACCTTGTTTGAGGCATCGTCCTTCATACCAGGACTGGAAACTCCACCAGCCAGAGGACGCTCCCAGTCCAGAAAGAAAACCCCTGCAGTCGCCTGGTCCCACAGCAACAGCCCCACATCCACCGCCTTCACAACAAAGACCAACACAAACATCGCCACAAACAAGTCCTCGTCATCCCCAGGCAGAAACACAAGCGGCTCAGCCTGCAGCCTAAACACTGCAAACCAGGCAATCGCCACACTGCCCATCACTAGGAACCCGGCATTGGCAACCGCACTCGCCGCGTAAACCACGAGATGAACCCCAAAACAAGCATCTGCTCCGTTGGCAACCCCGGAGCCACGTCTTCGCAACCACATCCATGTTCTCGCAATGCCCAGAGACAAGGCGACGACTGACATGACTCCGATCGCGATCCCAATGTCTCGGTAGGCATCGGAAGAGTCCGTGACGAAGTCCACTTCGGCTTTCAATTGACCCTTGTTCGCGAAGAATAGCTCGAGTGCGATCGGATGAAGGTACCCGGTTTTCCCGTCATTGCCTTTCCGTCTCGAAACCTTGACTTTCATCAGAGTGATGGAATTATTCTCAGAGTCTAAAGCGAGTCTCGTGATGTCGCCAACTAGTCGCCCCGAGTAGTCATGAACACGAACTGGTACAGACAACAACTTCGGGTCGTTCTCGTGATCTACGAAGCTCATGTAGATGTCCAGGAATCTCTTCTCTGTCCGAAACAACGAAGCATTCGTCTTGAAGCCTTGACAATTCACACTGTGAAACAATTTTGAGAAAGAAATGGAAAATAATAAACTCATCAAAGGACTACGCGAGTGACACTAATTACAGGCCACGGTTGGTCTCTGGTTTCGAAACGGAAACCTACGATCTCACCTTCCCAGAAGAAAAACACTTTCGATTGGACTGTATCGTCTCAAATGATAGATGGATAATTCTTCTCAACGGTAAATTTCAAGAATTATCCGTATTTTCAAAGTTATAAACTCAGAATCACGCGAATTTAGTCGAGGATATCGAACAATTTCAAATACACAGTTGAACTTCAATAACTCGAACCTCCGTAATTGAAATTTGTATCGAGTCCCTTTCAGAATTCTCACAGAAACAATCGATAAAAAAAACCTCGCTCACTCTAAAGTTTTCCCTTCAACCCTCCATAACTCGCTTTTCGGCTATTATTTCATTTACACAGGAAAGAGAAAAGCAATCACATTTTGTAACCATGTTCTGAAAGGAAGTGAAAGACTAATTGGGCAAATGAAGCCTTGCCTCCAACTTCAGCGGCCCTCATTGGAGAAGAAATTAAAGGCCCAGAACATGAAAAATCACGAATTGTCATTGTTTCTCTCCGTCAACGAAAATGGTAGTTTGCCTAACTCGAAACCTCCCTGACTCGAATTTGTTGCCGATTTTTTTGAAATTCCACTCAAGGAGTTCAACTGCAATACTCGATGCCATCTCAAGAATCACGAATAATTCGCGATTTATCTCGCAAGCGTTTGAGGAGATTCATTCGGTCACTGAGACACGAGTTACAAATTAAAAGGAATTCACACAAATACATACAGGAATTAAATACTCGTAAAGCTCACGTAGAATACCCAATGGAGTGAACGTACTCATAAGTGATGCCATAGAAAACGAAATGCTCGCCCAGTCCGGGACAGATGCTTCGCAGGAGATCCTCAAACGCGAAGAACCCTTCAAATCGCCCATCACTCGTAAAACTCGCAGCCACAAGCACCACCTTCGCAGCCTTCCCAAAGTGACTGAATCTATGATCCACAGCGTCCGAAGCCAAGACTCTCTCCACACCCCGATCTTCTCCGTAGAAAATCACGGGTAATCCGAAAATCCCGGCACCGGATTGCTGCGCATTCCGCAACTTCTTCATCTCTCCACACGCCGGACCATTCACTGCAGTTTTCGCGAATTCCAACGCGCAGAAATTCGCCACTTTTTGACACGCTGTCGAGTTGGCTCCGAATCTGCATTGCAAACTCGCCAGGCGGAGGATCGAGTCGGTGACAGATGTCCAAGCAGCGATATCGATTTCGCGAGCACATATGGATGACGAGTTGGCAGAAGGGCATTCTTCGCATTTGTCTTGGATTCCTCGCAGACGAACGGTTCCTACAGGGCAATGGCAGCCTTGGTTCCCATTTGTGGAATTGGCAGGACAAGCAGCACACCTGAGCACAAAAAAAAAAAGAAGAATCGCGGTCATAATTTCAAGAGTAATACTGAACAGAAAAATAAGATCCCACGCCTTCCGGTAATGCATTAAATTCGCTTCAACGAACATTCTCTCTTCTCCATTCAACACGGCACCATCGAATTATTTTATAGACCATTCTTCTGAGGTCAGCGATACGCATTACTGTACTCTAGCTCCATTCACTGCCGACAATTTCTTAGCAAAAAACATAGCTTTTAGAATGTAGGACGAAGTACAGTACACAGGAAGAAGATTACAGTTGAACCTCCCGAAGTCGAGTGCTTGCCTGAATTCCCTTAGAGACAATGCATTAAAAAGCTCCCCACCTCGGAGGCTTTTGTGAAACTTCGAAACTAAAATTTTCTGGAGGCCAACTTTGTTGGCGAACTAAGAAAGAGGAAAGCAATAAAGATGTAACTTGGCTTTAAAAAAGGGAGAGAACGACTTATTATGCAAATAAACCCTTGCCTCCACATTCAGCTTCCTGTCAAATCATTTGGAAAGGAATTCCAAACCCAAAATATCACTGATCACAATTTCCTGCAATTTTCCTTCCTGTCCCTCAACAAAAACAATAGTTTCCCTATCACTCAAAACCTCCCTAACGCGATTTTTCTGGCTGGTCCCTAGAAGTTTGACTGCACACAAAATGAATGTTACATTTGATACAACTCAAAGGACTTGACAAACGCCTGAAGTAATGTTCACCTGATTTCCACTGGATCAAAGTATTCCTTGTCGACGCGACACTCAGAGGGTAACACTCGTTTCACAGGTACATCGAGTCGCCGATTAGATCCAAACCCAACGCAAAAAGTAGCACAAACAGAAATGGCAGCAAGCTTCCCTAGGAACATTCTGAAAACGAATTCCTCCAGAGAATCAATCCCAAACTTTCCACCCTCATACACATTAAAGCAAATCAAATGAGTAACGAATCAATCCTGGATACGCTTTCTTTAATTTCAATGTCGGACGGACATTTTCCGGAGAGACAACCGCACAAATATTAGCCTCAAGAACTGAAAATCCTTGAGACACTCATGAGTAAAGTATGAGCCAATGCCAGGCTAAAAAACGGCTTTATTTGTTAAATGTATGTCACATAAGAAGACTCATACAAGAAAACCAGTGACAGATGCGCGCCATAAATTCAAAGTCAAATTTAATGACGTTCACTTTTGAAACAGCGATGAGTTGAGAGTGTCCGTAGCGTCATCAAATTGTCAGTTCGTTAAATGCGGTTGTCTTGAGATAGATGAATCTGGAAATGCCACAAATGAGGTTTGAGTCACAATTTTTGCCAAAATTTCTGAACGCGAGATTGCAACAGAATGGTGAAGAATCGCCAATACAGGGTGTCCCAACATTTGGACCTTCCATAATCCTCGAAAAGGAAAAATTTCTTTAAATGAAAAAGAATTTTAAGAGATTTGAACATACAGTACCTGAAAAAACCCAGCACATGTTTAAATTTTCATATCACATGAATCAATGAACTTAAACCACTGAAATAATCCTCACAGATTCAAATTGACATCAACAAATTTGAAATAATATTCGATCATTACACTCCGAACTCATATGCATGGATTTCGTGACACCTTGAAAAAACTGAACAGGAAATCCTGCCATGCGGGTGCTCTAGAGAGAGAGTTGATAACAAGAATTTAACATTATATCAATTTTAAGATTTGGCTTTGCTAGATAATCAGTATTTTGGCTGCATAAATGACCATTGAAAAAAAGATAAAAAAAATAGTTATGAAAGCTAAGTAAGCTGCATCCATTGAACATTCATCACAATTTGCATCAAGACACTTCTTTGTCCTTTGTCTCATACATCATTACAGAATGTTGTACTGACTTGACATGGATTTGGTGCTGGTACAAAAAAATTTAATTTCATTTTACATAATTCTACACTGAAATGGGTGTGCTTTCTGCTTGGGTGCAAATATTTTCACAAACTTAGAAACTTGGGTTCACATAATCAAATAAGAGAATCATAAAATTTTTTTTTTCAAAAAGCTACGCATACAAAGAATTTAAAGTTGAACAAGAAACTGCAATTGCTCTCTATTTGGCTCTGTTTTATACTTGCAACTTTTAGGAAATCCAAAGTTTGAATATGCATCTACTGCGGATGCAAAATTTTTAATAATCAAGAACTGCATTCCCCGCCTAAAGCAGGGATACATTTTTACAAATACTTTCATCTACAAAATCAAGGTGGCTTGTCCTACTTGAGAGAACATGACACATGAGTATATGCAATATTCATGATCCTGTGATTTCAAACACAGCATCCATCCCAAAAAATCTTCTTAGCCACTTACAAATTTCAAGTACACACTGCAATACTCTCATTGGTCTCATACCTTTAAGATAAACTATAACAGTGTTCCCAACCTGTGGTCCATGGACCAGTGCCAGTCTGCAGAAGTTATTCGCCAGTCCATGGGACATTCTCTGCAGCACAAAATATTCATCAAACTAGCAATGAAATCTGTCATCTTTATCAGAAACTTTGGAGAGACAATGGCAGTTGAAATTATCTGATTGAAAGTGAAAGTTTGCTTTTCTCATAACAGTGCAGGCAAAATTTCACCATCTGAATTAAATTAATTTCCTTTTTCAATTCCTAAAAACTTTTCTTAAAGCCCAACTTTCTATTTCTTGAAGACATCCCACTCGGCCAATCCTCTGATTATTGAAGTTTTCAACGACAAAAAAGGCATAACTATTTAAATTCTTGCCATACGAAGTCTTTCACATGAAAATTTTCAAGTCTGCAAGATTTGCATGAAACTTTGCCAGTCTGCAGAAAAATTTGGGAATTTTGCTGGTCTGTGGGCCCAAACAGGCTGTGGAACACTGAACTAGAATATTTTTATAATTCAGTTGTTTCTCTTCACTGATACTGCAACAATTTTCAATTACTCGAACCTCTTCATGTTTTATTTTTTTAGGATTTTTACAGTCCCTGTCCAAATTCTCTCTTTTACACCTCCATAACTGAGATATTCTGGAGTTTTCTATCTATTATGTTAAGGACACAGTAAAGATGAAACAAATATAACAGTAAATTGCTTTTTGTGAATACTGTGATTTGAAAGGAAGTGAAAAACCAAAATGGAACAAATAAACCTTAGCTTCGAAGTTCAGCATCCTACCAAATTCTTTACAAAGCAGTTTTGGACAAAAAAAACCCCTAATTCTAAAATCCTTTAATTCTTCTTTTATGTAAGGCAAAAGTTGTAGGTTCCCTAACTCAAATCCTCTTTAAATCGAATATTCTCGCCTGCCTTTTTGAATTGCACTAAATTAAGTTTGACTTGAATGCTAAAATCCCATAGGTGATTTCCAAAAAATAGCAGGCCAAAGTCAATTTCAACAATCATAAAAAAAAACTATCTGTTTTCTGGCTAGTGCTCAAAGACGAATTCAGAAGTGATGAAATCCTACATCCAGGTATATTCAGCGTCGGATAAATGTATCCAGGAATGTCTTGAAGTGACCAGTTTTCGTGTCGTCTTTCAATGCTTGATTCAACCTCAGTTTTGTTGCCTGCTTGAAACCCATTTTCTTCCCAAACTCGTAAGCAGATTGTTCATTGTCCACTAGGTCGATGTGCCCTGTAAACAAACAAAACATCCTGTGAAAAACGTCGCTGATATTTGCAAATATCTCATATTCACCGCCAAAATCGCCATTCAAAGGTTTCAATGCCCCCTGTAAAAGTGTGGCTGAAAAAAATAAATGAGAATTTTTCAATGGAAAGAAAAAACCAGAGATGTTATTTGAGCACTGAGACACTTACCGTTAGAAAAGCACGCAAAAGCGACGAAATTCACAAACAACAAAACTAGCAATTTTTGAGAAGACATTTCGAACTGCTTATGGATACTGTTGATCTATCTCTCACGAGTTCCTCATGGACACAGGCCTCTTTCAAAGCACTAACCGTGAGAAAGTGGACACAAGAATCTCTGAATCGAATCAGTTGATATGATTGAATTTCGCTTCAAGGGCGGGTAATTGTGTGGGAAAGAGCATGATCATATTATCGGGAGAAGTAGAACTAGAGGCACAGCATCAATTTATGCGCCTTCCTTCGATGTTCCGTTTCAAATGGTTCTTCTTTTCTGCTTTTGAGCATGAAACAAATGAGATTATGGATAAGGAATCGCTGTCACACAGAAGAAAACCTCGCACTTGCATGAACAGAACAATTTGTTGTGGGAGTATTGCAGTGTTTTAGAAAATCATATTGGAGTCACGATTGGCACCCCTACACACATTTTGCGACGCAATTTAAAATTGGGCAGATTCTGTGGATGTTATTACATAGATTTCTAGTACGACACAGATCGTCACAAATTTGAAAAAATGAAAATATACCCACCCGAGGAAGAGCTAACGTGACAATGAATAAATTACGGCACATGATTTCATCCTTCTAAATTATGACCCGCTGCCCTACGTTTCTTTACAAATGGAAATTTCAACACTTGCAAATGGAAAAGTGAACTCAGGTCCCTTCACATTTCGAGACATTTTCAACACATCAGACTGCGAACCACACTTCTGTGTATCTAAACACTGTTACGCAATGACAGAGGATCCACAACCACTGAATTTGGAAAGAAAGGAAATTCCCCCTCCATTAAAAACAGACGCATGTCACTCCAAAACACTGTAAACGAGATCAGTGCTGAATGTACAGCTCAGTTTATGAGGAAATATTAATAACAAACAGGAAACACTAACTTGCGCAACTTATTAACTCAGTTTTTCTCATAATTTGTGGAAAAACATACCATTACAGAGAAATTCGTGGATTGAACACGGAAAGGGTAAATTCGAGCAGTTCCCACTTACACACGAATTCGTGAAATTGAAAATACACACACCAGGAAATGCGGAAATATTTTTTGGCTCACCTTCTCAGCAATAACACAGATCTTCACTACGGTGTCGACTTCTTCCACAGAAATTCACAACGGATTACTCAGTCCAGGTGAAGCAGCTAGAACCTCATCTCCAACTCGACCAGTCGCATCTAAAATTAACTTCGGCTCATCTTCAAGTAGATCTTGATCCGTCTTGAACGGGCTCTCATTTTGATTGCAACGAAACTCCCCCAAAGCTTCTTCAACTCTTCTCACGTGATTTTTGGTGAACGCAGACGCATTGTAGGGACTGTTCTGAATTTTCTTGGTGGCTTTCAAGGAAGCTGATGACTCCATGCTTAAATCTGGCGGTGGATTTTTTCGTAGACACGATGCCAGGTCGGAGCATATGACTTCGTAGTCAACTCCTCCGCAATCCTTTGGAACAGGGAAACGATCATATCTGTAATTCAAAACACAAAGGCGGGTTATGAATTGGATTCAATGTCAACAACAAAAACTAGGACATCAGCAACCCTTGAGGTGAAAGGGATCAAGGATGGATTATTGGAAGCATTTGACATCTTATTTGACATAGTACGGATTTCCTGAACACGAAAATTCGGGTTTATGATTTCAAGACGAAGGATTGAGGTAAGCTCGGTTCAGATTCTTCAGTGCATGACTTTTGTTTCAATAGCTTTGTCAACGCGCAAAGATTAGGCTCTTCCATCACTAACATGTAGTCATATTAACGACCACAACACCCTTCACTTTACGCACAACCCTTTCAAGCTAATGTATTTCCGCTACGCTTGGCTGCGCCTGGTGCGCTAGCAATTATATTTCACAATCCCGTTGTTGACGGAATACTTTCCCGACCGCACTCACGCTTCCTTCCTTTGGAATAAACAAAGCATGATGTCCCCGATCCGAATCGGTTTCTATGCGCATTCCTCGACCTTGGCCGGCCGAAGCTATATATACAGGTGCATTTTATGTTGCGTTAAGTTTTACCGCACCAGACTCTGTCCGAACGCCAAATCTACGCCGCTTCACTCTCGGTAGAAAATATTGTATCACTGTGTGAAGATAAATAAATAAACATTTGAAATACTCTCATGGAGTAACTTTTGCGTTTCCTTCGAAAGTCGCAGAAAACGAATTAAATCTCCAATCCTCTTTTTCATTAATTATTAGAAAGTAGTTCTCAACGACTGATTATCGTTGATCACCAACTTTTGTAAAATAGTTTTTGGATAACAAATTTGGCGCAGCCAAAGTTTTCTTTTTTGGAGGGGTGGATCCCTAGAGTTGCTGCAGTTAAAGTGCACCAAGTGTAGTGGTTCTTGCAGGTGACGCGATTGCTGGTGAAAAAAGTTGAAAGTCAGATGAGAAAAAGAGACTGAGGTAAAAAAGTGTTTCTAGAGAGATTTGATAAGAGTTGCTGCATTTAAAGTGCACCAAGTGTAGTGGTTCTTGCAGGTGACGCGATTGCTGGTGAAAAAAGTTGAACGTCAGACGAGAAAAAGAGACTGAGGAAAAAAGTGTTTCTAGAGAGATTTGATTGTTGAGTTACGAATCAATAATTTTAAGTTTCTCACCAACGAATTGTGTACAAAATTTGTTAACAAAATCTTTTACCCAGTCCAAAGAAAAGTAAACTTAAAAACACCAGTCGTCACTAGAAAAGGGATCCCCCGCGCAAAAGTGAGAGTGTCAAAAGTGACTACGTGAGCCAAGTGCGTTTAGACAACCAGACCTTGCAAAACACCATGTCGTTGCCTGTCCCCAAGGTAGATGAACTCCTCAGTGTCCACAGGGCAAGAATTGCAAATGAATCCCCTGAGGCTGTGGTCGGATATTTAACTGAGTTAGTGAGATTGCTTCAAGCTGAGAACGTCAGGGTTAGAGCACTAAGAGATGACGAACCTAGACTTTTTGCGGAAATCAGAGCAACACTAACAAGAGAAATTGAGTTCTGAGCCGATCAGCTTAAAAGTTACAACTCGATAATAGAGTCTCTCACTCCCAATTTAGCTGTGCTTAACAAAAGTACGTTAGCTATTGAGACCACTCAATTGTCATTATTTGCAGCCCATTTGAAAGATGAGACCAAAAGGAGAAAGGCCAAGGTTGGACAAGCTTTGGGTATCAAAACCCAGCTACAATCGAGAGAACTTACTTTAAATCAACTTGATGATCCAACCAAGGATAGGGTAGTCTTTTTCAACATGAAGACCTTGCGCGATTCCAGTGCTTACAAAGGTGACAAAAATATCGCAAATAATATACTGGCAAACATCTCTATGTTCTCGGGAGCCAAAGGCACTTGGGTAGACTGGTGGAATGAAGTCCGCCTAGCTCTAGCCGATTGCAAGGTGACCAATGCGCATATGCAATCTGTAATACGCCAGAGAGTCACTGGAAAGGCATAAGAGTTGTTAAACAACGCGACCCCAGGGTTACTAGACCAACCTTATCCTACGATAGTAAGAGCTCTTGAAAAGGCATACGGTGGTGATTTGATGGGTTTGGGCGTGTTAAAACTGCAGAAAATCTTGCAAGGTGACCTAGAGAACATCCTCGATTATTTGGTACGCATTAAGAAAATTGGACTTGAGATGTTGGGAGAAGGCCCCAGTAAGATCAAGGTTTTACGAGTTGAAAACTCTGAGCCTAAAATAGTCGCTAACCCTATGTTAGCTGAGGAAACTTCAGGACACGAATGTTGCATGGCTCAAATAGATGAGATCATGCTGAGTCACTTTATGGCAGGCTTACAACCTGATTTCATAAAGAGATTCAGCGCTGTTCCCATAACGTTAGAGCAAGCGATAGAGGTCGCCACCAATGTTGAAAAATTGAGAAAATTTCAACAGACGGCCGAGTCTCAAAGAGTGTTTTGTACTTCAGCTGTAACCACTAGCGTTAGTCAAGTAGTGCGTACGTGTTATAATTGTGGAAAATCAGGTCACTATGCGACGGAATGTAGGGCACGTGGCAAAGTTTGGATAGGAAACAGTGCGAGTGGCTACCAAGAAGAGCAAAAGGCTTTACCTCCCCTGCAAGGGAGAAGACTAATGCTCTCTTTGCCAGCGGAGAGTGGGCTTCCAAGCATGACTCAGGGATCCCAAGATGGTAGATCCCTGAGTCGCAGCAAAAGTCCCGACTCCCTATCATTGAGCCCTGGCCAAGCAAGGGGCCAGGGAAAGGGCCAACAAGGCAAGGGACGCAAGGGAGTTAGATCTCCCTCCAGCAGTCACTCAGTGCGCACGGATAGGAGTATCCGTGTACACTTCACATCCAAGGAGCAGTTAGATGGCCTGCAAATCAAAGGGATCAAGGAAGTCACAGGCAACGAGTTGGGAAACGACTGTTGACTGGACCTTCCACATCCCAGAAGCTTCCGGTCGTCCTACTCTCCACATCTGTAACTGCTGTCCCTGTCAAGTTTCTAATCGACACAGGATCCGAGGTATCATTAATTTCTCCTTTGTTTGTAACTAGTGATTCCGTTACGCGCACCCCTGGTTTGACACTGTCAACCATAGAAGATCGGAAAATACCCATTCGGGGATCTCTAGAGGCAATCTTGTGGTTTAAGGACTTACTCCTTGCCAAGGCAACTCTGTTAATTACCGAGATAGCTGACAGGGCATTTGACGGTATTTTAGGGCATGATGTGCTTAAAGCTGAAAATGCCGGGATTAATTTTGGTAAGAAGTGCCTTATCATGTCCAAAGTCTGTATCCCTTTCTTTTTGGAAAGAGATAAAGGCTTTCACCTCTGCAAGGAAGTGTACCAAATATCAGGACAGAAGGGAACATCTTTCTGAGTGTACCTGGTCAACACTTGCACTATACCGAAAAATTCTCAGTCTGTCCTCTGGTTGAGACCTAGCAAGGATATAGGCCGCGTTCTTGAAGACCGATCCATCTTAGTTGATAACTTCCAAAATCGGGGAATAATCGTCGCGAAAAGTCTGTCAAAAGTGCAAAAAGGGAAAATCAGGATTTTATGCCTGAATGTCACCGATTGGGATGTACAAGTTACCCCGCGAATGACGGTTGGCGTAGGATCCATCAACGGTATTGCAATGGCCACCCAAGTGATGACGCAAACAACAAAGAAGGTTTTTTCTACAACCAAAAGATCAGCAGCAAATGATGCCAAGAACAAAATACATGGGAAACTAGAAAAGGAAAATCTAGAACAGCTAATCGATGAGAATTTAAACTCATCCGAATGTCCATCAGAATATGTAGAAATAGTCCAAAAAATGCTGCTAAAATATTGAAATGTGCTGGCAAAGAAATCTGACCAGCTCGGACAATGTCCCATGTACGAGGCAGACATACCTCTAGACACGGATTCTCCAATTTACACCCGACAGTACCCTATCCCTTACGAGATGAGGTCATTGTTAGGAGAATACGTCGAGGATCTCCTCAATAATGAAATAGTACAACCCTCCACTTCTCTGTATAACAGCCCAACCTTAATGGTCAAGAAGAAGGATGGAGGATGGAGGATGGTGGTCGATTTCCGTAAGCTCAACGAGCACGTGATAACTGACCCACATCCTCTACCGCAAATTAGTCAGATTTTTGAAGAATTAGGATCGGCAAAGTTTTCTCTGCCCTTGATTTATTGCAGGGATTTTACAATATTATGATTACAGAAGACAAAAGATGGAAAACCGCTTTTTCCACCCCCATGGGCCATTACGAGTTTGTAAGGTTACCCATGGGTCTGAAAAACAGTCCTAGTATTTTCCAGCGTTTAATGCATCTTGTGTTGGATGGATGTTTAGGATCATATGCATACATTTATGTGGACGACATAGTGATCTACTCCAAAAAAGCCAAACAACACGTAGCCCATCTAGAAGATATCCTTTGTAGACTNGGCATTGATATGTTTAATACTTAGTTTCAACCAAGTATTTACCAGATTTACCAGTAAGGGAAGCAACAAAAGTTCTCGCTGGGAAACTTCCCAAACTTCGGGTACATTTCAATAGACTGACAACAATCACCCGGCTCAAAAAGAAAAGCTTGCTTTTCAAAAAGAGCTTCGAAGTGCGAAATTGTCAAGTGTGATACCCAAGTGCGAGAAAAGTTTGCATTCTTTTGTTTCAGCTTCCGACTGATTATTTGGTTACTGGCTTGCGTTATCATTCCCTCATTCGAGTACTTGCGGTTGTTCAGTGCGCATCAGAAGTAGTTCAAACAAAAATCTTTTTTGGAACTTGTTTAAAAATGCAAAGTTTAAGATTCTTTGTTGTGGGTTTTTGTTTCGGTTTTAATATTATTTCTACAAAGACGGAGGATCCAAACTGCAAGTTAATAAGTGGTATTTGGACATGCAAAGATATTTGTAAGGAAGGGGCAAGGAATGCCTTTGCATACGACGGTATCGTAAAACTGGAGGGTTCGGAATTAAATTTGGATTGTGCTGCTTTTAACCGCATTTCGGTGAGTAATGTACACAATCAAAATAACAACAAAAATTCAAGTAATGCACAAATATACATACAAATTCATCATAGCAAGCAGAAGAGAGAGTATAAATTTTCAAATCTTTGCGATAAAATTTTCACAAAACATAGATGGTGATCTTGGATGGTGACGTATCTTGCACGGGAGCCTCAACCAGCTACAACGTAGAATTGGTGGGTGGCGAGTGCGCAGGTGGATCAGGAGACGGATAGA
The DNA here is from genome assembly GCA_905338405.1 of Notodromas monacha. Taxonomy (NCBI): domain Eukaryota; kingdom Metazoa; phylum Arthropoda; class Ostracoda; order Podocopida; family Cyprididae; genus Notodromas; species Notodromas monacha. The sequence goes on from CAJPEX010000761.1 coordinate 27,787, forward strand.
TCCACAAATATACATACAAATTCGTCATAGCAAGCAGAAGAAAAATTATAAATTTTCAAATCTTTGCGGTAAAATTTTCACAAAACACAGATGGTGATTTTGGATGGTGACGTATCTTGCACGGGAGCCTCAACCAGCTACAACGTAGAATTGGTGGGTGGCGAGTGCGCAGGTGGATCAGGAGACGGGTATTCTTCAGCTTCTGAACGGACATCTCCAAGTTTGCCATCATCTTCTTCTAGCCATAGCCGCCGAAGCTAAAGGCAATGACGGAGAAGAAGGCTATCACGTCATCAAAGTAGACAACGGCAACTTCTTGACAGAATAGGCCTTGAGTTTTCTGTCAGACACTGCTACTTCGTTCTCTGCACGACCAGAGAGAGATCTTGGACTTCAACACCGAAAGTGGCAGCCTCTTTGTCCCATTAGGTATTGGGAGGACTCTTGCTTCTGGGTGTTGTGTTGGGCGGCTGCCTCACGGTTGCCGTATATTGGGCGTATTCCATCACACGTCACCGGTTCACCCAAGTAGGAGTTAAGGATGATTAATAACATTGCGAATATCCATTTTTTCGTTATTTTTAATCTAGTTAAGGACAGGGCGACGAAGTCCAGAGAGAATCGAACTAGAAGGTATTATTCTAGGAGAAGCTTTAAACAATGAAAACAATGCAGAGAACAAGGAAGGGAGTGATCATACCACGACAACTGGAGGTGTTGACAATGATGTAGAGACCGTGGTTAATTTTCCACCACCTGATGATACTCTTTTGCCTCGTTATCCTTCCCAAACTTCCGTCTTGAGTGGTGAAGGGATGATTCGAAAGACGAAGGTAAAAGTAACATCCAAATACAGATTGGAAAATATGGATTTTCTCTCAAATTTAGCATCGGGTTTGAAAGAGCGGGTTAAATATACGCGAAAGATAGATATCCCATGTGCGAATATTAATGATGTGGATAGCGCAGTATTTTCTATTCCGGGTTCCGACTATGCTGCATTGTGAATATAAATTATGAAGAGTTGGAGAATAAACAAGAGAATGAAAATATCATGCATTTGTACATTTATTGTTAGAAATATCCGAAACCCTCTAACCATTGGTTATTGCAACCAATTTGGCGTTAAATATATATATACACATGACACATATATACGCGGACTTGTTTACACGTCTACATTTTATCTCTTTGCCAAAAAACTTTTTTAATAAAATAAGGGAAACGACACAGTAAATAATAGACTAAAAACGGTTGGAATAGGGACTTCATTTGACGTTAAAAATTCTTTTTAGTTCTCCCCTCGAGGAGGGAGCCAGCCTGGTAGCAAGTTTTATTGCGCTGGCGCGCGTGAATCGTCAGTGCCGTGTCGATTTCCTTTATTGCTCAGGGACCCCTGGTTGTTTGTCGCGTCCTATTCATTGACGAGGGACCCCTTATCCATTTAACTCAATAGAAATTCCGTAAATTCGTCAAAACAAGTTACTTTAAAACAGTTTTCTCTTCTAGTTCAATACGTCTCGAGTGTGCGTGGTATACCCTGTATGGGGTTCGACATCGCCGATTTCAGCAAACTAGATCTTCCGTATCCCGGTTCGAATCCTCGTCAGGACCAGATATTTAATTAGAAAAGAGGCAGAAAAGTCGGCCATGAAACGTTACAGCAT
>CAJPEX010000761.1:29548-82324 GCA_905338405.1 Notodromas monacha
AGGACATCATTATGCGGGGGTCCGGCCTCCGGCGGTCGGCAACAACGTTGCTGGGTTGCAAGGCTCATTAGAAATGCTAATGAAGGAGACTGAAAGGGGGAACATTCTTCTGGCGTCTCGGGGCGCAGTACAAGAGGCATTGATATGTTTAATACTTAGTTTCAACCAAGTATTTACCAGATTTACCAGCAAGGGAAGCAACAAAAGTTCTCGCTGGGAAACTTCCCAAACTTCGGGTACATTTCAATAGACTGACAACAATCACCCGGCTCAAAAAGAAAAGCTTGCTTTTCAAAAAGAGCTTTGAAGTGCGAAATTGTCAAGTGTGATACCCAAGTGCGAGAAAAGTTTGCATTCTTTTGTTTCAGCTTCCGACTGATTATTTGGGTACTGGCTGGCGTTATCATTCCCTCATTCAAGTACTTGCGGTTGTTCAGTGCGCATCAGAAGTAGTTCAAACGAAAAAACCTTTTTGGAACTCTTTAAAATATGCAAAGTTTAAGATTCTTTGTCGTGGGTTTTTGTTTCGGTTTTAATGTTATTTCGACAAAGACGGAGGATCCAAACTGCAAGTTAATAAGTGGCATTTGGACATGCAAAGACATTTGTAAAGAGGGGGCAAGGAATGCTTTTGCATACGACGGTATCGTAAAACTGGAGGGTTCGGAATTAAATTTGGATTGTGCTGCTTTTAACCGCATTTCGGTGAGTAATGTACATAATCAAAATAACAACAAAAATTCAAGGGATACACAAATATACATACAAATTCATCATAGCAAGCAGAAGAGAAATTATAAATTTTCAAATCTTTGCGGTAAAATTTTCACAAAACATAGATGGTGATCTTGGATGGTGACGTATCTTGCACGGGAGCCTCAACCAGCTACAACGTAGAATTGGTGGGTGGCGAGTGCGCAGGTGGATCAGGAGACGGATATTCTTCGGCTTCTGAACGGGCATCTCCAAGTTTGCCATCATCTTCTTCTTCGGTATCGGCGGCTTCGATTTCGGTTACTGCCTCTTCTTCCGATAGTGCAGTAGTTTCATCTGTTGCCGTTGAAGAACTGTCTTATCCGGAACTCAAAAGACAGTCTGTGACGATGAAGCAAGAGAGCACGACCAGAGAGAGATCTTGGACTTCAACACCGAAAGTGACAGCCTCTTTGTCCCATTACGTATTGGGGGGACTCCTGCTCCTGGGTGTTGTGTTGGGCGGCTGCCTCACGGTTGCCGTATATTGGGCGTATTCCATCACACGTCACCGATTCACCCAAGTAGGAGTTAAAGATGATTAATAACATTCCAAATATCCATTTTTTCCGTTATTTTTAATCTAGTTAAGGACAGGGCGACGAAGTCCAGAAAGAATCGAACTAGAAGGTATTATTCTAGGAGAAGCTTTAAACAATGAAAACAATGCAGAGAACAAGGAAGGGAGTGATCATACCACAACAACTGGAGATGTTGACAATGATGTAGAGACCGTGGTTAATTTTCCACCACCTGATGATACTCTTTTGCCTCGTTATCCTTCCCAAACTTCCGTCTTGAGTGGTGAAGGGATGATTCGAAAGACGAAGGTAAAAGTAATAGTTAAGGACAGGGCAACGAAGTCCAGAAAGAATCGAACTAGAAGGTATTATTCTAGGAGAAGCTTTAAACAATGAAAACAATGCAGAGAACAAGGAAGGGAGTGATCATACCACAACAACTGGAGATGTTGACAATGATGTAGAGACCGTGGTTAATTTTCCACCACCTGATGATACTCTTTTGCCTCGTTATCCTTCCCAAACTTCCGTCTTGAGTGGAGAAGGTATGATTCGAAAGACGAAGGTAAAAGTAACATCAAAATACAGATTGGAAAATATGGATTTTCTTTCGAATTTAGCATCGGGTTTGAAAGAGCGGGTTAAATATACGCAAAAGATAGATATCCCTTGTGCAAATATTAACGATGTGGATAGCGCGGTGTTTTCTATTCCGGGTTCTGACGATGCTGCATTGTGAATATAAATTGTGAAGAGTTGGAAAATAAACAAGAGAATGAAAATATCATGCATTTGTACATTTATTGTTAGAAATATCCGAAACCCTCGAACCAGTGGTTATTGCAACCAATCGGGCGTTAGTTATATATATATACATGACACATATATACGCGGACTTATTCACACATCTACATACATCTATATCCTTGCCAAATCTTTTAATAAAATAAGGGAAACGACACCGTTAGTAGTGGACTAAAAACGGTTGGAATAGGGACTTCATAAAACGTTAAAAAATTCTTTTTAGTTCTCTTTTCGAGGAGGGAGCCATTCGGGTAGCAAGTTTTATTGCGCTGGTGCGCGTGAATCGTCAGTGCCGTGTCGATTTCCTTTATTGCTCAGGGACCCCTGGTTGTTTGTCGCGTTTCATTCATTGACGAGGGACCCCTTATCCATTTAACTCAATAGAAATTCCGTAAATTCGTCAAAACAAGTTACTTTAAAACAGTTTTCTCTTCTAGTTCAAACTAAATTTTGATTTGGGACGCTTTGAAATTTACAGAGTTGACATAATGAAAAATCAATTGAATCAACGCAATTAGGTATATTATCTTCATTTAATCCATAAAATTTATCGTTATTTGTTAGAACATACTTATACGGGAGAAATACTTTTTTCCATTTTGGAGTTCCTAGATATGTTTCTTGAGACACGGGTAAATTATGAATTTTAAAAAGATTAAAGAATGAGAATTCGGTGATAATGGGTACTACTACCAATGAATGAAACATGCACGTGTCTGGTAATATTGAACTCGAAGTGGTATTACAATTTTGAAAGACTCCTATTGCTAATGGATTGGTATGAATTATATTTATTAATTCAGCATCAGTAAGAGAGCTTTTTTCTGCTATTAGAAAGGCGTTTAAAGATGTACGCAAATGATTAGGACTAATTAAATTGGGGGGAAATTTTAGATCATTACGATTTTCTACATCACTTATGATGGATGTTAAAATCATATTTAACGTATTTACTTGCGATGACATGGTTAGCGTTAAGGATTCGTACGCTCCATTTGACCAAGCAGCTCTGGTAGTGTTATCCGCTTCCAAAACTGACTTTACTATTTCTTCTATTGTAGAGAATAGAGTATTTGGTTCAGTGGGGGAAATTAGTATCCTCTTTTCATCAAAGTTTGCTAAAAAGTCGGAGGGTATATTATTGAGTTTATAGAGTAGCCGATCTTTATTAAAATATGAAAAAGGGTGAGAAGGAAGCCTAGAATAAATGAAAGCTTTGTCATAAAGTGAGGTACTTAATAAGGTTAATTTATCGATTGCCGACTGCAAACCTTTAGCCACATTTGGTACTTGATTTCCATACTCTGGAGTTGATATAGATATTAAGTACTTGACCAAATTATCTATTAATGTATTCGTTCTAGATTGAAATAGCCCAATAGGTGTTAATCGTTCAATCGTCCATTTTGTATGCGGAATACAGATAGGATATTTTTCGGAAAAAGTTATTCCTTTGTTTCCAATGAAGTTTCTAATAGGGGAGAAGATGTTACTTTGCTTTGATGAGCTAGTTAATCCTTTATTATCAGGTAATTCCATTATAGTAAGTCCCCATGATAAGTAAAAAGATGGAAAGATTACTAGCCAATAATTTTTCATTTAGGATCTTCAGTTATTTCTTCAACGATAGTATCTAAGGAGGTATCTGCGGATAAATTCAAATCGTCTACCTTCCTTCTTTGATCCAATAATTGTTGTCGATGCTCACGTTGGCGGTCCAATAATTCTTTAATTTTATCTTCCTTGTTATCTTGCCTTGTGCGTGCCTCAATGATGTTTTCGGTGTCTAATCCTTGCAGAGACTTCTTTGATCCAATAATTGCTGTCGATGCTCACGTTGGCGGTCCAATAATTCTTTAATTTTATCTTCCTTGTTATCTTGCCTTGTGCGTGCCTCAATGATGTTTTCGGTGTCTAATCCTTGCAGAGCACGTGGTCCATAAGGTTGACGCTTGTTAATCTTCACTGGCGTGCTTCGGTTTTCCGGAAGAAAGGTTTCCCGTAGTGTGGGATCTGGATCTGTAAATTCTTCGCCAATCATATCAGTAAGATCTCCAAGGAATTCCTGAGTACCCTTATAGAATTGTTTAGCTCTTTCTATAAATGAAGGTCGATTGGGAACTGAAGATGGAACGAGAGTATTTTCTTCGTCTTCAATCTCGTTGGATAATTCTGATACAGGGGTAATTGGTGTTTTTGTAACTTCAGGAGTATTAATTTTTCTTGGGGTTTTAATTGGGCTAGGTATAACAGATTGATTCATAGGTGGATTAGGCATTCTTTGGGTTGGTACAACAGTTGATTTTTCTTCAATTGGGATATCGTCATCAACGATTATAGGCACTTGAATTCCTTCGTAAGGTTGAGAAATATCAACTTGAGTGGGAGGATTATTATACAAAGAGTTATCACTTGTTAGTGAAGGATTTAACTTCTTCTGATCTCGCACATTATAAGGGCGGAGATAACTCGAATGTACTATATCCGTCCAGTCGCTCTCAGGATCTTTAATTCGATATGAGACTTTATTAATGATCTGAGTAATGACAAAGGGACCTTTATATTTAACGGACCACTTACGTCCTACATAGGTTAGCGTATCATGGGATCGTAACAATACTAGGTCATTGATCTTAAAAGAGGGAACTTTAGCATTGACATTGAGGCGAGCTAGATAAGCCTGTTGACGTTTTTCTATGATATATTTAGCTTTTTCTCTTAATTTTTCAATCATTGCATTTTTATGGAATATAAAATCTTTAATATCCGTATAATCATTGACGTCTGAAAAATCCCATGGTACCCAATTAACATTAGGTTTCTGCCCAGTGACTAGTTGATAAGGGGACATTTGAATCGCTTCATGTTTACTGGAGTTATGGACCCAAGCTGCTAATTTTATTAAATGGTCCCATTTCGTTCTATTGTTAGGGTCTAAGTGCATGGCTATATATTCGTGAAGCTCCTTATGAGAGCGCTCATTTTGACCGTTGGCCTGTGGATGGTATGCCGTGGTCGTGCGGGCATTACTTCCTAAGGCACGTGCTAATTCACGAAATATAGCAGATAGGAAATTAGTTCCGCGATCAGTCAAGATGACTCGGGGGGCACCGAATTGACAAATCCAATGGTCCAAGAAGGCTTTGGTTATAGCATCTGCTCCAGCATTGGAGAGCGGAATAAACGAAATCCAGCGGGATAGTCTATCTTGAATAACTAAAACGTACAACAAAGGCCGACTTGAAACCCCATGGCCTGGTTGCTATAGGTTCGATTAAAGAAGTTTTGTAAAGCAACCATGTCCGTATCCTATGTACCCCCTTAATACGAATATCTAAAATATAGAAACTGTTCTATCACAATTTTTTATAAAGGCGGAAACATCTTTGTCCATATTAACCCAATAGAAATGTTCTTTTAATGCAAAGAGGGTTCTATCCTCTCCTGGGTGTCCAATGGCTGGAGGTTCATGATATAGTTTTATTATATAGGATCTTAAGTTCGGGGGAATCCATAATTTATTCCCACGTTCAGTTTCCTTGTACAGGAGATTATTTTTCGAGAAAAATCCTTTTCCTGTAGGCCATTTATTTGAAGGAATTTGGGAAAGATATTGCATTACAATCTCAATGGGAATGTAAGGGGTCATATTCTCACTAAAAAATGCTGGTGATAAATAATTACAAAGTTTGTTTATAGGGGGATATCTTGAAAGAGCATCAGCATGGGGGATGTTCTTTCCTTTTTTATATTCGACTGAATAATTAAATTCATTTAAGGTAGTGAACCATTTTATTGCACGTTGGCTATCGTTATGTCGCTGCTTACTAAGAAAGGGGATAGCAATATGGTCAGTTTTAATTATAAAGGGGTAACCCCAGAGGAATGATCGAAACTTTTGTACACCATAAAATACTGCTAATATTTCTCTGTCAGTATTAGGGTATTTGCTTTCCGTTGAATTAAGGGAACGAGAGACACAACCAATTAATTGTTCGTGTTTACCCTCCTTTTGAGTGAGAACAGCACCTATTGCAATGTTGGAAGCATCAGTCGTTAAAATGAATTCCTTATTAAAGTCGGGAAATGCCAGAACAGGAGCAGTCATTAGGCAATTCTTTAAGCAGAGTACTGCATTTTCCTGTTCTTCTGTCCAAATAAATTTAGATTCCTTTTTTAATAAATTATGTAATGGTTTTGCTAGAACAGCGTAATTTTCTATATGAGCTCGGAAGTATCCAAATTCTTTAAGCAGAGTACTGCATTTTCCTGTTCTTCTGTCCAAATGAATTTAGATTCCTTTTTTAATAAATTATGTAATGGTTTTGCTAGAACAGCGTAATTTTCTATATGAGCTCTGAAGTATCCGGTAAGGCCCAAGAAAGCTTGAACACCTTTTACATCTACAGGGGTAGGAAATTCCCGTACGGCCTTCAGTTTATCTTCAGTAATACGGATTCCATTACTACTAATTAGAAAGCCTAGGTATTCTATTTCATTAAGGAAAAATTGACACTTTGAAAACTTTACTCTTAATCCTGATTTTTGTAGCCTTTCGAAGACATTATTAAGGTGAATTATATGGGATTCAGCATCAGGGGAATACACTACTATATCGTCAATATAAATGAAGGCGTAATTGCCTAAACATCCATCAAGAACAAGATTCATCATTCGCTGAAAAATACTTGGGGAGTTCTTTAACCCCATAGGAAGTCGAATGAATTCATAATGACCGGAAGGGGTAGAAAAGGCGGTCTTATGTCTTTCTTTAGGATGTATTTCTAGATTATAGAACCCATGCAATAAGTCTAAAGCAGTAAAATATTTTGCTTTTCCTAATTCCTCAAAAATTTGATGGATGCGAGGTAAGGGATGAGGATCCGTAATGACATGGTCGTTAAGCTTCCTAAAATCAACTACCATTCTCCACCCTCCATCCTTCTTTTTAACCATTAAGGTGGGAGAATTATAAGGAGAAGTGGAGGGGGTGATAATACCTTGTTTAATTAAATCATCTACAAATTGATCTATAACCTGGCGCATTTTATAAGGTGTGGGATATTGTTTGGTGTAGACTGGCTCATCGGTATCCAATGGAATGGTTGGTTTATAGATATTACATAAACCTAATCTATCGGTTTTTCGAGCGAGAACTTGCGCATATTTGGTCAGTAATTTTCTAACTTCTGTCTTTAAATGATTCGGACAACGAGAATTATCTAAACTAGATTTAATCATGGAGGCTACTGTTTTCTCGGACTCACCCTCTTCTCCATGGATGTGTACAATTTTATCGTTAATATTTTTAGTAAAGGCTAGGGCTACCAAAGCTTCATCATCCATTAACTCTGCGTGGGCTATAGTGAAACTAGGTTCTATAATTGCTTCTTCTTTATTAAGATTAATGCACACGGCGAATATTTTTCCTAAGGGGGAAACAGTAGATAAAGAACGTCCAATTATTAAATTACCATTGGAATTTATTAGCGGGTTAATAAGGATATCTTTTCCTTTTAATTGTTTAGAGTTTTCCTTAGATAATTTTAATTGGATAATTTGTTGGGCATAAGGTTCGATCTTCTGTCTAAATACAAATTACCATTAGAATTTATTAGCGGGTTAATAAGGATATCTTTTCCTTTTAATTGTTTAGAGTTTTCCTTAGATAATTTTAATTGGATAATTTGTTGGGCATAGGGTTCGATCTTCTGTCTAAATACAGGGTACAATTTAAATTCTGGATCCTTATTCTGTACGTATCTGACATTGTTTGTTGATGAATCTTTTAGTTCGAAAGGGATCTTTTGCTGATTGATAACTAATTCCTTTTTCTTGTAGCATATTTTAGCAGGTACAATTTAAATTCTGGATCCTTATTTTGCACGTATCTGACATTGTTTGTCGATGAATCTTTTAGTTCAAAAGGGATCTTTTGCTGATTGATAACTAATTCCTTTTTCTTGTAGCATATTTTAGCTGCATTATCTCTTAACCAATTGGTTCCCAATATTCCTACAAAATTGGGAGTACAGGGTTGACTGATTAAAAGGAAAGAGATATTACTTACGAATTGATCATTGTTATACAAAAGTTTCTCAGTGGATCCTATTACAGGGATGCTGTTGCCTTTAAGAGTATTGATGATAACATTACTGGGGTACACAGGGTCAGAATTATATTGTGAGTCCAGGATAGATATTTCAGATCCAGTATCAATTAAAAAACGCAATGGAGGATCCTCTTTCTTTATTGATATCGTCACAACTGGGAGACGCGAAAGAGAAGCGTTTCCAGTTAATAATCGTTTCCCGAGAGATTCACATTGTTACACTCATACTCGTTATAGTAATCATTTTCGGAGTAACGTGGATCCTCTATAATTTGGGAATTCTCATAATATGTGTCATATGCTTCAGAATTCTCCTCATTCGTTTCTAGATAACCAAACTCTTCTGACAATTCTTCTACATCGTCTTCAAATTGTATTAAGGGCTCCTCATTTTGGTTATATGCTTCTTCGTTTTCATCATAGTTTTCGTTATAGGTTTGATATTCTTCTAACATGTTGTTATTATAAACCCTTCTATTTCCTTGGGGACGGCGATTTGGTCCTGGTCTTCCCCTAATAACTCTTCCTCTATTATTTCCTCTTGCATGCAGAGTAGATCTTTGAGTCGGGACAGGAGGTCTTTGGGTTCTGTTATTAAAAGATCGTCTTGGATTCGAGGTTGTATTATTTGCAACTCTAGGCGAATGAATAGTTCCTCTTCGCATCATAGGTCTTCCGGACCGNTACCATCCTTTTGAGTGAGAACAGCACCTATAGCAATGTTGGAAGCATCAGTCGTTAATATGAATTCCTTATTAAAGTCGGGAAATGCCAAAACAGGAGCGGTCATTAGACAATTCTTTAAGCAGAGTACTGCATTTTCCTGTTCTTCCGTCCAAATAAATTTAGATTCCTTTTTCAATAAATTATGTAATGGTTTTGCTAGAACAGCGTAATTTTCTATATGAGCTCGGAAGTATCCAGTAAGGCCTAAGAAAGCTTGAACACCTTTTACATCGACAGGGGTAGGAAATTCCCGTACGGCTTTCAGTTTATCTTCGGTAATACGGATTCCATTACTACTAATTAAAAAGCCTAGGTATTCGATTTGATTAAGGAAAAATTGACACTTTGAAAATTTTACTCTTAATCCTGATTTTTGTAGCCTTTTGAAGACATTATTAAGGTGAATTATATGGGATTCGGCATCAGGGGAATACACTACTATATCGTCAATATAAATGAAGGCATAATTGCCTAAACATCCATCAAGAACAAGATTCATCATTCGTTGAAAAATACTTGGGGACTTCTTTAACCCCATAGGAAGTCGAATAAATTCGTAATGACCGGAAGGAGTAGAAAAGGCGGTCTTATGTCTTTCTTTAGGATGTATTTCTAGATTATAAAACCCATGCAGTAAGTCTAAAGCAGTAAAATATTTAGCTTTTCCTAATTCCTCAAAAATTTGATGGATGCGAGGTAAAGGATGAGGATCTGTAATAACATGGTCGTTAAGTTTCCTAAAATCAACCACCATTCTCCACCCCCCATCCTTCTTTTTAACCATCAAAGTGGGGGAATTGTAAGGAGAAGTGGAGGGGGTGATAATACCTTGTTTAATTAAATCATCTACAAATTGATCTATAACCTGGCGCATTTTATAAGGTGTGGGATATTGTTTGGTGTAGACCGGCTCATCGGTATCCAATGGAATGGTGGGTTTATAGATATTACATAAACCTAATCTATCGGTTTTTCGAGCAAGAACTTGCGCATATTTGGTCAGTAATTTTTTAACTTCTGCCTTTAAATGATTCGGACAGCGAGAATGATCTAAACTGGATTTAATCATGGAGGCCACAATAAACCTAATCTATCAGTTTTTCGAGCAAGAACTTGCGCATATTTGGTCAGTAATTTTTTAACTTCTGTTTTTAAATGATTCGGACAGCGAGAATTATCTAAACTAGATTTAATCATGGAGGCTATTGTCTTCTCGGACTCACCCTCTTCTCCATGGATGTGTACAATCTTATCGTTAATATTTTTAGTAAAGGCTAGGGCTACCAAGGCTTCATCATCCATTAACTCTGCGTGGGCTATGGTGAAACTAGGCTCTATAATTGCTTCTTCTTTATTAAGGTTAATGCACACGGCGAATATTTTTCCTAAGGGGGAAACAGTAGATAAAGAACGTCCAATTATTAAATTACCATTAGAATTTATTAGCGGGTTAATAAGGATATCTTTTCCTTTTAATTGTTTAGAGTTTTCCTTAGATAATTTTAATTGGATAATTTGTTGGGCATAAGGTTCGATCTTCTGTCTAAATACAGGGTACAATTTAAATTCTGGATCCTTATGTTGCACGTATCTGACATTATTTGTCGATGAATCTTTTAGCTCAAAAGGGATCTTATGCTGATTGATAACTAATTCCTTTTTCTTGTAGCATATTTTAGCTGCATTATCTTTTAACCAATTGGTTCCCAATATTCCTACAAAATTGGGGGTACAGGGTTGATTAATTAAAAGGAAAGAGATATTACTTACGAATTGATTATTGTTATACAAAAGTTTCTCAGTAGATCCTATTACAGGGATGCTGTTGCCTTTAAGAGTATTGATGATAACATTACTGGGGTATACAGGGTCAGAATTATATTGTGAGTCCAGGATAGAAATTTCAGATCCGGTATCAATTAAAAAACGCAATGGAGGATCCTCTTTCTTTATTGATATCGTCACAACTGGGAGACGCGAAAGAGAAGCGTTTCCAGTTAATAATCGTTTCCCGAGAGGTTCACATTGTTACACTCATATTCGTTATAGTAATCATTTTCGGAGTAACGTGGATCCTCTATAATTTGGGAATTCTCATAATATGGGTCATATGCTTCAGAATTCTCCTCATTCGTTTCTAGATAACCAAACTCTTCTGACAATTCTTCTACATCGTCTTCGAATTGTATTAAGGGCTCCTCATTTTGGTTATATGCTTCTTCGTTTTCATCATAATTTTCATTATAGGTTTGATATTCTTCTAACATGTTGTTATTATAAACCCTTCTATTTCCTTGGGGACGGCGATTTGGTCCTGGTCTTCCCCTAATAACTCTTCCTCTATTATTTCCTCTTGCATGCAATTTTCATTATAGGTTTGATATTCTTCTAACATGTTGTTATTATAAACCCTTCTATTTCCTTGGGGACGGCGATTTGGTCCTGGTCTTCCCCTAATAACTCTTCCTCTATTATTTCCTCTTGCATGCTGAGTAGATCTTTGAGTCGGGACAGGAGGTCTTTGGGTTCTGTTATTAAAAGATCGTCTTGGATTCGAGGTTGTATTATTTGCAACTCTAGGCGAATGAGTAGTTCCTCTTCGCATCATAGGTCTTCCGGACCGCCTCATTGGGGGTCTCTGGGAATAATTGGTGTAAGGCTGAGAGTTATATTGGGTTGGATAATTGATCGAAGGGTTTGTCCAAGGTTTTTTATGGGGGCATTCTGCGATGTAGTGTCCATTTAAACCACATCCATAACAAGGTTCATTATTTAATCGTACCGTATTTACAGGTTTATTAAAATTATTTATAGTACGATTATTTCCTCTCTTGATATTTAACTGATAGGTTTCGCAGGAATAAGTCAATCGTCCAGTGGCAATCAACATTCTTTCAATTTTAATGGCTGATTCCACCGCAGCTTCGTAGTTGTCAGGAATTTCGTTCATCCTTTCTTGGATGTGCGGTTGCAATCCCGTAATGAATTTATTAAGTTTAATTTCTGACAAGAAGTTATTCCTACATTGAGCACTAATAATTTCTTGCTCGTACGTAGGATTAGCAACAAAAGTTTTTATACCGTCTTGTCTTAAGACTTTAACTTCGGGGATATGATCAGCATTTAATCTACTGGATGCCAAATTCAATCTTAGAGAAAAGTCTTGTACTTTCTCATTCACTCCTTGCTTAATTTGATCTAGCGTGGTAATTCCGTCGGCCAGATTCTTCGGTTCAAAATATTTTCGGAGATGCCTGATTATCACTTGGTATGGTTGGAATTTTAATCCAGTTTCCGCATCAATTAGATTGTAAGCCTTTGCTGCCACTTTTGATAAGATCAAATGTCTTATTTGTTGATCGTTCATGGGATTGGCTTGAAGCAAGGCTAAAAATCTGGAATACCAGGCGCTCCAGGCAATACTATTGCATTCTCCAGTGAATATGGGTAAATTATTAATAAATGCATTTGCCGTCTGAGTATTTGGAGGAAGCACACTTTGACCTTGGGATTGATTCCAGACTACCATTTNAAATACAACGCTGAATCTTCAATTCAATGATTCTGGTTTCAGGAAGAATGCGGCCGCAAACTTTCGTCAAATTCAAGGTGTGTTCAAAAATAAATTCTTCGTTTCTCACCAGGCGTGTCCTGCTGCAGTAATTCCTTCAAAGTGATCAAAAATTCAGAAGAGACAACTGGGATCCAAGTAAGTTCCTCGGATCGCTTTAGCGCAAGCTCATTGATAACGGTACTGCAGATGCGCATTTGTTTCATGGCAATTCGTATGAGCGAAGGCAACGCAGGTTTGTTTCTTTGATTCGTTCTAAATTCCCCTTGAGTGAGATTTACTTCTCCCACGACATTCATCCATTCTTGAAACATACGTTTCATCTTCAACAAACAAGTCTGCGACATTGAAGTGATCCTATGAACAGAAACAGTGTGCGTGGTCAAACATCAACTGAAAAGGGCTCTCTTCCATACTAGCACATTCCAAGTCAATGCTACAATTATGACCTATTCGCTCAGCTCAATAGTTCCCAATTTTTCGTTTTCCATAAAGCCATTCTCAAGATATTTCAACCGACTTTTTAGCCATTCCCAAGATTAATTTTAACGGCAGAGTTAAGGAAGTGGGGATAAATCACATCCCTGTGTTAAAATTCGCAGGTCTCAAGATAATTTTTTGTAGCACAAAATAATGAAAAAAGTTTTCCGTTTCAAAATTTAGCTTTGATTAGAGAAGTCCTTGAAGGCTCTACTTCCATATTCATGAGCTTTCAACATCTCCATCAATGCATCCACATATCTTATTCCTTAGTATAAATAATTCATTCTGTTGTCCGGTTTTCAAGAAACATATAAAAATTTGATAGTATGTCCTACCGCCTTTTATTTCTTACCTTCCTTTAGAACCGGCAACTGTTATTTTTACTTTTACTCTCCTTTATGTCCGGGTTGAACTTTTGATAAAAAGTTCAATTCTCCTTTCGTTAGAAATAATCTCAGAGTCCAACGTCTCTTTCAAGAGATATTTATTCGCTACCAAACGTACTCGTACTTCAGGACGAGGTTTCTAAAAACACTGAACTCGCGGCGAACAGAAACACAGCTTTTATCAACTCCAAGCGGAATGTGGTTGCAGCAGGAAACAGGACATCATTATGCGGGGGTCCGGCCTCCGGCGGTCGGCAACAACGTTGCTGGGTTGCAAGGCTCATTAGAAATGCTAATGAAGGAGACTGAAAGGGGGAACATTCTTCTGGCGTCTCGGGGCGCAGTACAAGAGGCATTGATATGTTTAATACTTAGTTTCAACCAAGTATTTACCAGATTTTCCAGTAAGGGAAGCGACAAAAGTTCTCGCTGGGAAACTTCCCAAACTTCGGGTACATTCCAATAGGCTGACAACAGCATTATACCTAGATCATGTGGTGCAGCAAACAATCAAGGCAGCAAGGGCAGAAACAACAAAAAAGCAATATCAGGGGATTGTGGCAACATTTCAACACTTCGCAGAACAAAATGGACAAAGTGTAAATAACATTACCTTGGACACGTTCCTAAGATTTTTAGCTGTTTATATAGAGCAGTTCTGCAAAAATACTCCTTTGGTACATATGCAAAATTTGCGCAACAATTGCCCAATGGTTAACTTAGAACAGCCAAGCAAACATAAACCAACAAAAGCTCCAACAATTCATGGAGGGAGCAAGACATATTTCAAGAAATTTTGAGCCAAAAATGTCCAAATTGGATGCTGAAGTTGTGTTGAAAAATATACAACAGCAACAAATATTAAAATTGATCCTTGAGTGAGCAAAAGAAACTCTGCTAATTCTTGCACTTGCTACAGGACTCCAGGTGGATACAATTTCATAATTGGGCAAAGACTTCTGTCGAGAGGGAAATGATTTGTGCATCCCCTTTCAAGAAAACCAAAAGAAATCATTGGTGATGCAGCAAATGTGAACAGGAATCTGTCTTGCACCATACACTATAGATTCTTGGATATGCCCAATAAATCTTGTAAAAATATATGTAATTACTGTATTACTAATTTTTAAACAAGATCATCTTACCTCTTTGTCAGGACAGATAATGGACAAGTGCAGAAATCAACACTTTGTCAATGGCTCATTGAGATACTGGCAGAAATTGGAATCACTGACACACCAGGATCTAACAGGTAAACAACCTTCCTGAAACACTACAATTGGTAACTTGCAAAGAAGGGGCAAAATCTAATGGACCCCCAAAGCCCAGCAGCAGCTGTGCCCCAGGCACTTCCCAGCAAAGAGTCCTTCCAGGGCTAAAAGTAGATCTAATGAGAAAGTTTTCTGGAAAATCTTTCTCCCTTTTACAACTGGACATAGTCAATGAAGTCAAAAACCGTAGGAAAAGGAAGGCAAAAGTGCCTGTCCCTGGGGACAGGATTGCCATGCAAACTTGAGCAAGCCTAGCAAATTGGGAAACTGCTGAAAAACAGTGACAAGTGTTTTATGACTGGAGCTGCATACACTTAGGTGTAAATAAAAAATGTTCTCAACAAAACTCAGGGAAGATTATCAGACTCCTTTCCCATCATAAAAACATACACCCTTGAACTTACAAGTTGAAAAAAAAATCTTGGACACTGACTCCAATTCTAAAGATTTGCAGGGAAGAGAATTAGTTAGGGTGTAGTAACAAACCCCAAGGCAAGGGCACTGTTAGCCTGGGGAACATTACTACTTCCCTAACTAAATTCTCTTCACTGGCCCAAAAGCAATTATGATCCGAACCCATCCCTCAACAACAAAGCCAATCTGTGCCCAAGATCCTGCTAAAGATGTGAGGATGGGGGATCCTGGCACCTACATACCGCTCAGTATTTGCAGTGAAGAAAATTGAGTTAGGTAAGTAGTAACATTCCCCAGGCTAATGGTGCCCTTGCCTGGGGGATTGTTATTCACCCCAGCTGAGTGTCATATTTTATTGTAATAATTCTATCTAATCATATTTATTCCTCACAAATGTTTCACTTGTCCATCAGGAATGTCATGAACAAAGAACAAAATCATAAACAAATACAAATGAGTTGAAGTATATTTCTGTGCCAAGAAGGGGAGTCTTTTTTTCTCATAAGAGTAAAGAAAACCCTGCCAAACTTTAAAAAAGAAAAACAAAGTTTTCTATCTACAGATAAATGTGGTGTACCTCTTCAACTGACCTCCAAACAGAAGCAATTGGCCTGAAAAATGTCTGAAACATAAGATTATGTGCCTCTCTTCAAAAGGAAGGTATTCCAGAACAGCACAGATGGCACAACTGTTTGAGAGAAATTTCATTAAATTTTAAAATATATGTTGCATTCAAGTATTGATGAGCCACCCCCTTTGTTCTAAAGGTTTTTAGCTAGTCATCACCAAAAAAAACTTAAATACTATCAAAATCAATTACAAAACAAAATAAAATCCATACTACATCAAAAAATAAAATTTAAAATCCCTGGGTCAGGAAAAGTACACCTAGTCCTGAAGAAGAAGTAACTTGTACCATCACATTGTTTGTGTTCATGTCTTTGAAATTGCAAGAGCTCTACAGGAATGTTGTGTCTTGTTGAACATTAATTGGCATCTAGCTTTTAAAAAAAGCCACAAGGGTGACCAAGATACGGCCCGCGGGATAGATCTGGCCCGCAGAGGCCTTCAAACTGGCCGTCAGACCATCCCATTAAATTTGCCTTAGCTGAAGCTATATCTAGCAAAATTTCAAAATTGTCCTGTATAGGAAGTTTTACAATGTATGCTCATTATTTTGTTCTAAGAAACTTCTAAATTTGTTTACTTAATGCTTGCAGACTGCATAAAATATACAAGAATAAGTCAGTGCTTTACTATATTTCTGGAAGCTTTCAAAATTTTCAGTTTGAGTGTGCAATTGAAGTTACACACTCCCTCCTCCCATGCTTTCAACTGGCACATGTACGTAGCTTTATGAATACACTGTTTTAATTTCCAGGAACCAGTACAAAAAGTGATACACAATTCATTTATTAGTAGTGATTTTTTTGAAGAAAACTACAGTACTTGAGATCACAATGCATTGTACTATTACATATTTGTGATAGTACAACATAATACTTAACTGAGTTAAGCTTTATGTTGCTAGTTCATAATTTTTAGGAACATGTGATTTTTTGTGCTGGGAAATATGGGGCAAGGATAAAAAATATTTGCTGAAAAAAGAGAAGTCCGAGTTGAATTACAGCTCTTCCTATAGAGAAAAAAGTTTAAAATGGAATTTTTTTGTGAAAAAACATGCACAGCATAAATATAATTTGAGCACTCAGATAAATGGAAGATGCAGAGGGATTTAAGAGTTAACAGTGGTCTTCTGGTTGAAGAAAATAATAATTGAATGAGACAATTTCTCATTCAACAAAGGTTTGAATAAAAAAGGCTGAAAGGAGTGACACACAAAAGATTGACAATTAATGCAGAGTGTTTAATGAAGAATGGTCAAAAAATAGTTCTTCACAATCTTCAATGGCAAAGTGCTTTGCCTGGTTTGTCTTGAAAAAATTTCAGTTTCCAAGGCATGCAATCTTTTCTGGCATTTCAAGTCCAAACACAAAGACTTGAGCAAGATAAATTACACTGAGAAATTGCCAAGCTTGCTTAAAAGAATGAAAGGGACTTCTTGACTTTTGTTAAATTCAAATGAGTCTAAAATGTGGAAGTTCTTTTTTTATAGGAGTCTATTTATTTTCAGCATTGTGGCCCACAGAAAAGGCTTATTTTTTTCACGCGGCCCTTGACCACTTTTGAGTTGGGCACCATTGATGTACTGTATACTGCTCATGTAAGCACATGTTATCACTTCATCAACTACATGATGCAGAACGTACATATATGAAACATGCATATATGGGATCAGGAGTAGGAATCCACTTTGCCCCTTCCTCTGATCTTCAAATGATTTTGTGCAGATGATGATGATGCAGTGCGCAGTACTGTACAATACAGTACAGCAGTATCTAAAAGACCAAGAGCAGTTGGAAGATACACAAAACAATACACAAGAGAAAAAAAAGAAAGAAAGGAGACAGAAAGAGACAATAGGCGGAGTACAGTATATACTGCATATATAGGAGGCGGCGGGGGATTATTAGCCCGTATTTATTGCAGGAGGTGGAATATAAGGAAGAGAGAGAGAGAGGAAGAAGAGAAAAAGACAGCTGATGAGAGATAAAGAATAGAATAGAAGCAAGGAAGGTGGTTTGTTGGTAGCTCCAAGCCATCCAGCAAGCAAGCAAGGCGATCATTCATGCGTGATCTACCCGAGTGCAGTCCAGCAGTGTGGGAACGGGAGTTGGGGTTTCCCACGCGGCCCCGACCGGAAGGAAGAGGAGACGGGAAATTGCCGCATGAGACACGATCATCATCATCGCATCGCATCGCGGGTGTGTGTGTGTGTGCATGTGGGGTACGATGCAGGGGAGGGGACTAGTAATATTATTGGGGGGGGGGGGGGCGACCACCGAAAGAAAGCCCATCACAATGAATGAATGAACCAAATAAGAAACTTTTTTTTCTTTCCTCTTCTCTCATATCCTTATTTCCTTTCCTTTCTTTGATCTTCTGAATTAAAGTATGCTGAACTGTGTACAATACTGTGCAGGCTTAATTATTATCAGTGTCCTAGCTTTTCCTTTTCTCTCGCAGTTGTACTTGTAATTCCTTTGCAAGTGAATTTTTTTATTAAACTTTAAATTTGACACATGTCGATTTTGAAAATTGGACATATGTACAGGATATACATAGTCACACGTCCGCAAGCCCTCGTCATTCGTTCGTGTGGTGTTTGGGGCATCTTAACAGGGTTGGAGGTTTAAAAAGGAGGCCATGGTTTGTCAAAAAGGCACAAATAGAAAGGAATGGAAACCAATTTTTATTCCTCTTAGAAAATCGTCAAAATAACCCTGCATTGGCTGTGTAAATTACATCTCGCCAATGCACCCATCAATACTTGCTTCCCCTCCACTCAAGGTCACCCAAACTGAAACTGTTGTCCGGTCTCTTGGAGTTTGACTTTGAATAAGAGCTTGGACTGAACGTTCAAGCATCAAAAATGGACAACACATTTTAATCTCTACCATACAAATAACTTTCACCAGCTGTATGATTACTCCTGGCATAATCTCATCAAATTCTAAAATACAATTTCCAGGGGTTTCAGGACCAAATCAGCAGTTCACAGCCATATTGCTGACAAAATGAATTCTGGTGCTGGTTCCTCATTATTTCAGGCAAATTGACTGGAAAAGAAAGTTGCTACTAAAAATTAAATTTACTTAATCTTGAGCACGTGGTTATTTTTGCTCCCATTTCATATCCAGCAAGAAGAGCAAAAAAGAAATAAGAAGAAAAATACCGCACATAAAAAAGGTAGATGAAGATAGTCATTGCTTCAGCCTCATTAAGGAAATGCAACACGAAGAATGGATGAATGAACAGAAATAAAATTTCTGTTCATCCATTCCAACTACAATATTCGAGTTGGGAATGTTTTGGGTCACAGGGAAATGAGCAAAGCATTTTTGTTCAGGGAAAGAAGGAATAATTACTGTACAGGAAATTGAAAATGGTGATATTGTTGGCCTTCAAATGTTAGATGGAAAGCCTGTGAGTAAGGGAGGTTTCTAATACAGTGCTTCCAAGGGTATGCAGTCAGGGACTTTTGATAAGTCAACATATATAGGGGGGTGTTTGACTTGAGCAGGTTAGAGTTATTGAGGTTCAATTCTATTTTCTACTATGAATCTGCTGTTTCTGCCGCACAAAAAATGAACACATATACATTATACACACCCAAGAAAGATTTCAGGTCCGTGTTAATTAACTGTCCTCTTGCTTATCTATTCCTTCAGGACAATCTGCTTTGAATCAGGATCAGGAAATCCGAGTGAGTCACACTCACTCTATTATTGTTTCCCTTGAATAAAAGAAACCCCAAAAACTATCATCACACCGCTCATATTTTTGCAAATGAGTCACACAACGTGACATCAGCAGGTCATAACTGTACTTTTGTTAACACATAACTTTTTGCAACAAAGACAACACATACACAAAATTCAGGGCTACACAACAAACAAAAACGTGATTGAAAATGCATTAAACTCAATCAATCTCTTATTTCAGATTCTGATGGAGTTTTGAGGTGTTCTGATATTTCTGCAATATTTCTAAAAATCCAGCTTACTTACCATGTCTTTCATGATTTTTCCCATGTTTTTATACTTTCAGCAATGGATTAATGTCATTTCTTTTATATCCTAAGGGAAAAAGTTACTCACAGATGTGGGAAATCCTTCTTAAGATTTCTCCCTTTTCTTTGAGAGATTTGTATTCGTTTTGTAGAAAATTATTTGTAAAACATGATTGTTGAATATTTGTAATTACAACCCCTGAAAGTGGTGCCGCGTCGTCTTTGGGACTGCTGCCGCATCATCCTTGGAAATAATGCTGCGTCATCTTAGAAATTGTTGCCGCGCCATCCATTCTGCAAGTTGTATTTTATTTTGTGTTTTTGCAGTAATTTTGATTGGACTCAAGAGTTTTATACTCAAAGAGTCTTTGAACATTGTTTGACTGCTGGGATCCTTACAAGATCCCCAGGTCTGTTCTATATGGTCATTTGTATACTGAAAAGCAATTTACGCATTTTTGGACCGATGTGCAAGAACTTTGTGAAAACCCCTTTTTGTATTTTTGGTTTGCTCCTTTGGGACCCTTGAAGCAGCCACGACCTCAGCACTTGGAGATCACATGATCCCGGGTGTGCAGGCGTGCCTGGGGGTTGCTGTCCGGCTCCCCCTCGTTGACAGTAACCTCATCCTCTTGAGGAGGGGATCCTGTACCTCCTTCCTGCACAGCCCGTTGGCTTGCAGATGTCGGTGTCTTGTTGATATTGGATACTTTCAGCCGGGATCTTGGAAATTTTCCATTGCAACTGCGCAGTAACGCGCAGCTGCACCAGTTGTTGTTTTCTTGAGGCAAACATCTGTGCCAATCTGGCATTTTGGCGCAATCCTGGCCCAAGGGCCCTTTTGACGGCCATGTTTGCCATTCCTGCCTGAATCCCCAAGGGGTAAGCCTGTATTTTATTTGAACAGAGATTTTACACACTTGTAACATCAGAGGTTTCCAACTTTGCGAGTGTATGTTTTTGTCAATGTATTTGAAATATTGTGCCCTGCATTCATGTACTGATTGTGATCCTTTTCATCATGTGTGTTTCAGGCAGAAAAATCCCTTGCTTTGTCTGTAACTAAGTTGCAGAATTTTGGCTTTGAGAGCTTGTCAAACAGACAGCTCTCCGTGTGTGCAAAAAAGTTTTTTAATAAAAAAGACCCTGTAAAAAGAAAAATACTGGGATCTTCACTAAAAAGCAAACCTCAAAGTATGTTGCCAATTGCGGGATAAAAACAACTTCAACTCATCAACAGGCTGCCGGATTTACGCCTGGATTTTGAACAGCCCAGCACCAATCAAAGATTTGGAAACAAAATGCCCCACAGGCAGCAATATTGCCTGCTCAAGTAAAAAATCTTCAAGTGTCTTAAATCTCCATCGAAGATCAACCAAAGTTAACGTCATCAAGCTGGAATTTAATATGGTCCTTAGGACCGGATCTACAAAAGTGTGCAACTGACCATACCCAAAAGTCCTGAAGTGATCCTCAGGCCGGCATCAAGCTTGTGCTGTTTTGTTTTTGCAAAACAAACACTCCCCAAGCCTTGATCAAAAATCAGGCAACAACCATGGTTACGCCGAGTGTTGTGGGTTGAAGAAACTTTTGTGAAAAACAAAGTGAAAGACAGGAAATGTCAGAACAGGGCAAGTACTGCAATACATCGGCCAAGGAGTTGTCCAAAATGGCCAGCCTACAAGTGACCCATCAGGGAGCCCAACTGGCTGCTCTGGCTCTTCCTCTGTCAGATCCTTTGCAAGGATCCCCCACAGTCATCACAAAAAAAAGCCCTCTAACAATCCAGAAAATGGATTACAAGCTGAACCACATCAATGCCAAGATCCTACAGATCATAAACTCCATGGAGGAGTATTTTTGTGAGTCAGAACCTTGTTACGAGCGTGGTAGGGAAATGCTAGGTCCCATTTCTTTTTGGATACACCAGGGGGAGATGAGAGTAGAAGTGTTGGGTGATGCTAAAATGCGGAAAGAATCCGACCAAGTCCTTGTGAGTGAATTCTTAAAATTACCAGGGATCTTGCAAGGTAGGAGATCTAACTTGGTTACGTTTTTGAATGTCAAACACGCGGATGATGATGAATGTTTGTGCAATGTTACTTTGGTCAAGATGCTGGTCAGACCAGCCATGGTTTCAGTAATCTTGCAACGCAAAATAAATCCCAGGGCGGTTTCTGCACCCCCCAAGCACCCCAGCATTGCTTACTCTCAGAGGAGCTCTGCTAGGGGTGCTGCTCTGTGATCTGCCTCCTTCGTGAGGAAGATCAAGCAGGGCAAGTTAAAAATTATGGATTTACAATTGTCTGCTGTGATAGGATATCCCTCTGAGGTGGGTCTCCAGCAAGCCCTGCTTTGCGCCATTGATTATGCTAAGCAGGCCATCGATATTGACCGCCTGGAAAATGTAGTAGAGGACGTCAATGGAGATATTGTGGATTTGGTGATGTTTGCCAGTGGCTGTCAGGCCAGGGTGGATAATCCCTTAAAAACTTTGAATGACCTCAGCCCCTCCCTTGAAGAAGTGCATTCGAAATTGGAAAGATTCTCCCTTGAAGAGGATCAGGTGCCGTTAGAGGCATCCAACACAGCCCACCGATCCCCTGCTATGGCAGAGCATCAAACTGTCTTGGATCCCTCTGATCAAGCCCTATTGAATTTCGGAAACAGGAAGAAGCTTTGAAGAACCTTCTGACTCTGTGGGAACCAAAGTGGTTCAACTGCTTGGGGACATGGCCAAGGATTATGTTTGGTTGTCAAACTGTAAGGAGATCACTCCTCCTCCTCCAAGTCCTCTTCTTCCTGCCTTTGAGTGGATTTACCCCCCCCCCCCCAAAGACAAGAAGAAGTTTGATGGCAATGTCTTAGAGTACCTCAAATTCCAATAGTACCTCAAGAATGCTTTTTTAAGCAACCCCCAATGTTCCCCTGTGAATCAGCTTGCATTGCTGAAGGATATGGTGACTGGCCATGCTTCGGCAGTGGTCCGTCATTTCAAAGGCCCTGAGGCCATCACTTTAGCTCTTGAAGCCATGGATGAACGTTTTGAGTCAGCCCCTCTGAGGGAGGCCAAGCTGGAGTCCATGGTACGTCATTTTTGTCCCATTCAGGGCAAGAATGTAAATGAGTGGGAAAACCTCACTGACTTAGTTGGCGCATGTTTGGAGCAGCATTTGGCTTCTGTGAGGCAGGAAAACAATTCTGTCTTGATTTCCCATTTGCTTGCCAAAATGCCCCTGGTCAGAAGAGAAAAGTGGGTCAAAAGGGAAAGGAAGGGAGGATACAGGGATCTTCCAGGCATTCAGCGCCTGGAACTCTTGCATTCTTTGATAAAAGAAATTGCTAAGGATCTCCGCCTTGCTGTCAGAGAAGAAAAGGAGAAAAATCGGGTTCAACCTGAGAAGAAAGCTCCGCCTAAGCATCCTTTTGCAAAGGAAGGTAAGTTCTCTGCAACAGAGGAAAAAGCCTCCTGTGTCTGCCGGGAGCAAGGTTTCAGTTCAAGCAGAAAGTTCTGTTTGTCCCGTGTGCAAAAAAAAGTACAAACTTTGAAAATGTGGCATCTTTGCCAAGCTTGAGCCTGATGCACAAGTGCTGAAGGCCCTGGAGCTGAAGTTGTGTTTCAACTGTCTCAGTTCTCACACAAGAGCTGAATGTACAAATACAAAAGTATGTAGCGTGGTGCCCAACTGTAACTAACGACACCACCCGCTATTGCATGGGGCCAAATCTTTGAAAGAATTGTTACCAAAAAAGGAGGAACCAAAGGATCCCGCCTTTACAATGGTGGAGATCCCCATCATGAGCATGTTTGCTGAAGGATCCCCTTTTGATTTGCAGCATATGTTGCGCTTGATCTCCCTAGATATCCAAGGTCCCTCCAGATTGATAAAAACAGTTTCCACCTTGTTGGATCCGGGCTGCGCCTGCACCACCATCAAGGAAGGATTGGCACAAGAACTCAGAATGATCTCTACTGCAACTGGAAACATTCTGGTGCAGACAGCGATCTGCATCTCATGCCAAGCTGTGGGTAATGTATCCTTTGCCTTCAGAGGCTCTGGTCAAAAAGACTGGTTCTTGGCCAAAAATGCTGCCTCTGTATGCAAATTGATCACTCCCTCTGCCAAAATTGACTGGAAGGAGTGGATTAAGAACCACAAAGAATTCTGTGATGTTGTTATTTCTGACCATGCCACTGGAAAGGCCCAGGTAATTATAGGAATAGACAATGAGATTCTAATGTTGGCAAGGCCAGGAACCACTTGCCTCAAGGGCAAGGTTCTAGCCTATCAAACTCCTCTTGGCTGGACAGTCTCAGGCTGTGTCAGCAACAAGGATGGGGAGCTGGTGAACACCGCCCCTTTGTATTCCTTTCGGGAGTATCCCCAGCAAGAGTAAACCTTACTCGATGAATTCCAAAGTTTTAATTCCTTGGAAGACATTGGGGTAAAGGTGCGCTCCTCTGGGCTCAAATACAACCAGGAGGAGCTGGCAGAGCTTGAGAAAGATGTTCAGTACATTAATGGTTGTTTCCTAGTTTCCATGATATGGAAGCCCCTGGTTAACAAGGATCCCCCTGAATCTGTTGGCCAAGCCGTAAGGCATGCCGGCAGTATGGCACATTGCCTGTCCAAAAACCCTAGGTTGTTGGAAACTGTCAGAAAAGGGTTTGAAGAGGATCTTAAAAAAGGTTATATCTCTGAGCTTTCCCAGCTCAAAAAATCCCGCATGCTGAATATCCCTTCCCACTGGGTTTTGCCCTGGATGCCCTGTAACTCATCCCAACAAACCCAACTGCCCCTGCCATGTCCTGGACGCCGCCGCAGAAAACCAAGGGATCTCCCTCAACATGATGTTGAGAAAGGGTCCTCAGGTACAACCAACAGTGATTGGAATCCTGTTGCGTTTTTGTCTTAGAAAGATTGTTATTAATGAGGACGTCTCCAAAATGTTCCCGCAGATCCTAGTCAGGCCTGAAGATAGATCAAAATTGATGTTCTTTTTTAAGTATCCTGAACTGGGAGAGCAGTGGTTTGTAAGCAACTGGCACATCTTTGGTGCCACTTGCTCACCAGCCATCGCTCACTATTGCGTCAGGCGCATTGGAGAATTAGAAAGTCCCGAGGACTCCGCTTTGTGCTGGGTCACTTGGCACAGTGTGTATGTTGATGATCTCTATGCTGGTTTTGATACCGTAGAGGAAGCAACAAAAATGGTAAGTCTGAAAGATCTTTCCATGGCTAAGTATGGATTTGTGATGAACAAGTGGAAGTCCAACTTCCCCAAAATTCTGATCAATATTCCTGAAGAACGCCGCGATAGTTCATCTAAAGTGGTGGGTGAAAACAAGATCTCCAAAGCTCTGGGGCTCTTGTGGAATCCCGAATCAGATTTGTTTGGCTTCTCCTGCCATAAACCCGTATACCATCAGGGCCACTGCCCCAAGAAAGGATCTACTCTGTCTGTTGCAGAGTACCTTTCTGTGCTGGCCTCCCTGTTTGACCCCAAGGGGTTTTTGGGACCGTATGTGTTTGAAGGAAAGACGGTCCTCCAGAAAGCCTGGACGGCCGTCAAAAACTGGCATGACAGACTTCCCACTGAGGTGGATGAAGCCTGCAAGTAGTGGATGAATGGGATCCCCTCAGCCTGAGACTGGAAGGTTCCCAGGTTGCTAGGACTGGATCCCAGCCAACCTGTGGAGCTCCACATCTTTAGCGACGCCTCTGAAAAAGGTTTTGGGGCTGCTGCTTACCTGCGGCAAAACGGCATCTCAAAATTCATTTTTTCAAGATCAAGGGTGGCCCCCACCAAACCCATTTTGATTCCTCAAATTGAATTGATGGGATGTTTGGTAGCCAAAAATATGGCCAAGTTTTTACTTAGCGAGCTCTCAGAGCTTTGATTTTCCAAAATTGTCTTGTGGATGGACAGCACTGTTGTGCTTGGATGGCTGAATAACCCTGCATCAAAATATGTCACCTTTGTGGTCAACAGAATTGGTGAGTTAAAAGAATTCTTAAGAGTCATCCCAAGCAGGAAACCCCCCCCCCCCCATCTCTTATATGCACATCAGTCCGAAGTCCAATCCAGCAGATTTAATAAGCCAAGGTATGAGCACCGATGCACTGATCTCCGCTGAAAAATTCTGGTTGGAGGGTCCTTCCTGGCTTTCATCACCAGAGGAGGATTGGCCTCCCCAACCCAAAGTCCTCACCCAAGGCAAAGACGAGTGGAAAATCAAGGCTGATCCTGACAGTGGGATCTTCATAGTCCTGGAAGAGACGGATCCCTACAAGCAGGTAAATTGTATTATCAAAATAGTCCCTGAAGAGGATCTTAAGGATCCTTCCCGGATTCTTTGTTTTGAAAGGGAACTGGTTTTGTCCTCCCAAAGGAAGTTTTTATTGTCTGAATTCAAACACGTCAAAAAAGAAGGGAAGACCCTGTTCCACAGTGGTCACCTGGCTAGGCTGGTAATTTGGCTAGACCAGGAAGGGATCCTTTGCATTGAAGGCAGACTGGGAAAAGTTCAGGGCATCCCAGAAGCCCAAAAGTACTCAATAGTCCTACCCAGGCATGCTCCCATTTCTTGCCTGATTATTCATGACGCGCACTATGGAAATGCCCATCCTGGGGCTAAAGTGACGCAATCAATAGTCCGCAAGCAGTATTTAATTCAGAGAATGGCCAGTCTTGTCAGGTTAGTCTTATATTGTTGCAAAGAATGCAGATTGAAGAACCCCATTCCCATTAACACCTTGTTGGCTCCGTTACATTCTAACCAGGTCGCAGAGGGATCCCCTCCATTCTCGCACTGCAGTGTCAATCATTTTGGTCCTCATGCAGGAAAAGGAAACTCCAAACAAAGGGGTTTACTTTTTACGTGTTTAAGAACCAGAGCTATCCATTTGGAACTCTGTACTGGTCTTAGTACCAAAAAGTGTATGTTGTCTTTGGAAAGATTCATTCACAGGAGAGGACAGCCCTGAATCATTTGGAGTGATTGCGGGACTGCCTTTGTTGCTGGCGCAAAAGAAGCCTCCAAAATTCATTTTGATGGAATTGTTTCTCATTGTTCTGCCAAATGGCGAATTGAATTTAAAATCAACCCCCCTGGTTCTCCTCATTGGGGAGGATCATGGGAGAGCATGATCAGGGATATAAAGCGTTGCTTGCATCATAGCATCCAAGAGAAACGCTGGGCACACAATGTCATGGAGATGTTCCTGTGTTGGGTGGAAGCCATTCTTAACAAGCATCCACTTTATGTGCATGACAATGGTAACGCCTGTGGGAGATTCCTGAGAAGGGGGATCCCCAGATGGATCCTTCTCTCTTTTACAAAGAATGATTTAAAATACGAGACATTAAATTAGGACAAGTCCCTCTTTTTGTGTTCTGGCGCAAAAGGAAAAGAGTAAGTCCTGTGCTATTTATAGTGCAGCCCCTGCTCCAACCTGTTCTAGAGTGGTTGTCCAATAGGTCTGACTCCTCTGAAAAGAGGCTCATGCTTTCAAAGGTGTGAGGTAGAGTGCCCTGAATGGAAGGGACTTGACTATTGTTGCTAGAGGCAACCCTAGAATAAATAAGCGCTAAGAATTACCATTGATACTTGTACCTAAATAATGTACCAAATATTTATTCCTGAAAGTTTGTAGGAAATTCGGTAATTTTGTGCTTTTCCTGGAAGAGAGTGTACAATTCGTTGCGCCTGATTTGCAATGCTCGAACCATTGCATTTGTATTATATAAGACTGTGACCTTGCGGGTCAGCTCCCTGGGAAACCCCCGCGACCCATCCTTGCAGGAGGATTTCCTTAGATTGAAATGCCAAAACCATTGGGCTTGGTTTGGCGGAAATTTCGGAGGAGCGCAGCTCCTCTTCATTGCTGTCCAGATGCGCAGCAGATGTGCATGTCATTTATTTTATAGATCAGATCAGAGGGTTAAAATAATAGCAAAAGCAAAGACCCACGCCAGAAGGATTCGACAGAGTGTTGAAATTATGTATTTGAATTTTGATTTTGGTTGTTGCTTCTGTGTGTATCAATTGTGATGAAATGTGAATGATTATTTTTGCTTGTTTCAATTATTACAGACAGAGACAAGTACTTGTTGTTGTGTATCTGAAGCTTTGTTGAATCTGTGAATAAACTTGGTTAGTCTTCAAAGGCTTTCAAGTTAATTTTGTATACGGATGATCATTAAGTAAGGAACACGTAGTGACCGTCTGGCTTCTGAAAATAAGTCATAGCTAGCAATTTACACTTGCGTTTGGCTCTTGGCGTGCCTCAGCAGTTTGGGTTAACATCAGTGCAGAAATCTAGAACAGAAAGTAACACCCAAAAAAATTAAGAGTCTGTGATTCCATCAGTTGGAGACCTTCTTGTTACATCTTCCCGGACCCGACCGGGCGTCTCTGACTGAGTGCTTCAAGTCTTCACAAATGCCCTAACTCCTGTCATCCTTTTGCAACCCTCCCAATCCATTTCCAGAAATTCCCAACTGGAAGGATCCAGCCTTTGCATGCTCCAACATATTGGAGAAATGGAGCGCCTTTTTTGGCGACTCTGGAGGTCTGGTTAATTGATGATGCTAAATTTGGAAAGGGGCAGAGGCCGCCACCATTTCACCCAACTCTGTGTGGGGGATCCTGTGGTGGTCAACAGCCAGGGTGCCAATGCCTTCACAGACATTTGGACCCCTGGAAGAATTGTACAAACTCATCCTTGTAAGGATGGAGTGGTGCAAAAAGTCACGGTGTCCACTCCTTTGAGAGAAGTGATCCGTGGCACAAACCAAATTTCCATTATTGAAGGCAATACAGTGGAACAGGACGCATGGAAGCCAGAGGGCCTTCAAGGCCCACACGGCCTCAAGGGGAGTGTGGGAAATCCTTAAGATTTCTCCCTTTTCTCTGAGAGACTTGTATTTGTTTTGTAGCAAATTATTTGTAAAACATGATTGTTGAATATTTGTAATTACAACCCCTGAAAATGGTGCCGCGTTGTCTTTGGGACTGCTGCCGCATCATCCTTGGAAATAATGCCGCATCATCTTCGAAATTGTTGCCGCGCCATCTATTCTGCAAGTTGTATTTTTTTGTGTTTTTGCAGTAATTTTGATTGGACTCAAGAGTTTTATACTCAAAGAGTCTTTGGACGTTGTTTGACTGCTGGGATCCTTACAAGATCCAAAGGTCTGTTCTATATGGTCATTTGTATACTGAAAAGCAATTTACGCATTTTTGGACCAATGTGCAAGAACTTTGTGAAAACCCCTTTTTTGTATTTTTGGTTTGCCCCTTTGGGACCCTTGAAGCAGCCACAACCTCAGCACTCAGAGATCACATGATCCCGGGTGCGCGGGCGCACCTGGGGGCCATTGTCCGGCTCCCCCTTGTTGACAGTAACCTGATCCTCTTGAGGAGGGGATCCCGTACCTCCTTCCTGCGTGGCGCATTGGCTCGCGGATGTCAGCGTCTTGTTGATATTGGATACTTTCAGCTGGGATCTTGGAAATTTTCCATTGCAACTGCGCAGTAACGCGCAGCTGCACCAGTTGTTGTTTTCTTGAGACAAACATCTGTGCCCATCTGGCGTTTTGGCGCGCTCCTGGCCCAAGGGCCCTTTTGACAGCCATGTTTGCCATTCCTGCCTGAACCCCCGAGGGGTAAAGCTGTATTTTATTTGAACAGAGATTTTTCACGCTTGTAACGTCAGAGGTTTCCGACTTTGCGAGTGTATGTTTTTGTCAATGTATTTGAAATATTGTGCCTTGCATTCATGTACTGATTGTGATCCTTTTCATCATGTGTGTTTCAGGCAGAAAAATCCCTTGCTTTGTCTGTAACTAAGTTGCAGAGTTTTGGCTTTGAGAGCTTGTCAAACAGACAGCTCTCTGCGTGTGCAAAGAAGTTTTGTAATAAAAAAGACCCTGTAAAAAGCAAAATACTGGGTTCTTCACTAAAAAGAAAACCTTGAAGTACGTCGCCAATGGCGGGATAAAAACAACTTCAACTCATCGACAGGCTGCCGGATTTACGCCCAGATTTCAAACAGCCCAGCACCAATCAAAGATTCAGAAACAAAACGCCCCACAGGCAGCGATATTGCCTGCTCAAGTAAAAAATCGTCAAGTGTTTCAAATCTCCATCAAAGATCAACCGAAGTTAACAACGTCATCAAGCTGGAATTTAATACACAGATCTAATGCAGAATCGAACAATTTGTGTTTGTCAGGCAAAGTAACGTTGCATACACAAAATGCTGACAACTAGATCAGTAAGACCTCAAAGAGCTCCATCATATGCCAACACATTACACTTTCAAGGAAATCCTGTTGCAAATGCCTTTTGAAATCTCACAATAATTTCATGCAATGCAATTCTTGACTAGACCTTTAGAAGCCGCGAACATTTCAGAGGTGAACGCACAATTTGAACACTAGCAAGTCACTCTATAGAAACGGCTCACGTTCTTCAATGGCAAGTCCACAAGCCATTCTTCATCCAGCATTGTCCAGTTCTTGCACTGTTAAGTGAAGGCAGAATTATATCAGTCAGGTTTGCATCTAAAACTTTCGAACTGATCAAAACGTAAGCTGAAAAAAATTTACTCCGAAAATATTCAAAGTACAATAATCAATGTTGGTTGTTTTTAAATCAGCATTACAAGTTTTCTTGAACCCCAGAAGAATTCAGAGATGACATTATCAAAAACTCTCAATTATGCAAAAGGAAAAAACAGGAATAATTTACAGAAAGGCAGAAATTCCTTCAAAACATGGAATACAGAAGGGCTTTAACAAGTGAACACCTGAAAATACCATGAATGTCAATTTGGACAGTGAAATTTTAAAAATCCCAGTTTTCTAACGTTCCCTTTGGTTTTTCAAGTTTCCTACTGCCCAGAGAAAAAAAACCTGGTTTACACAACTGTACCTAGGACTTCGGCAGATGGGGAGTTAACTTCCAATCATTGAGAAATCCTGCCACAGAATGCCCACAATAATTCAACATTGAAACTTGATTCCGAAGATCACTCTGGAATGGATTTCAAGACTGCAGTGGGAATCGACCATCGTCAGGGGCGTTGAAGCCGGAGTAACTTCTATCTCTCAAGTATTATTTGAATTTTCTAAAAAAATCAACCGCATTTTGAACGATCATGCTGTAAAATTATCCCTATGAAAGCTAGCATTTTTTCAGATACATAATTTTCAATGCGTTTTCACACCCATTCTAACTAAGGAACAACAGGGAATGTTGAGAAAGAAAGTACTGTATTAAAACTTGTCTGCTGAATCATTCACCCTACTGCTCTTGGACTTCAGACAGGTTGCACAGCCGCAAAAAATTAAGATTTTCCCTGAACCGGGGTTTTATAACTGTCAAAGTTTTAAAATTTACTGTGGTGAGTCCATGCGCAAAACTGTTGAATTTGCATGCTGACTCAACATGCGTAAGTGAATGGATCGTCTCTTCCAAACAATGGATTCACATTGTTTGTACAATGTCATAAGCTTTAAAAAAAAACTCAGTTGGCAAAACTGGAAGACGAAGAAGGTTCAAGAAGGACTTCTCGAGGATTCTTCTCGCTACATTCCAATTAATCTCAGTTTCATGATTTCATTTCCAAGTTCCGCACGATGCAAAATATTTCTGGCATGGAGTGAAGATTAGTGTATATTACAGGAAAGTACCGAAAATTATGTCTATACTTCCTACAGTTGCTGGCAGCTGTGACGAGAAAAAGGAAACCAAGACGAAATTTGCACATGTTGCCATTCGCATTAAATTTTCGAAATTTCGTCAAGAGGAATTGGGAATTTCTATGCTGCCATGTGATCCTTTGAAAATGAGTTAAATTTATTGACATTCTCGGGAGGATTGCATCTAGCATGTCACCAACTGGTGGGTGTCCTGGAGAAAATGACTCACAGTATGAAGCTCTCTCCTGATTTTAGCAAGGCCTACAATGTTATGACTTTCTCTAGAGGATACGTTTCTTGAAAGATGGCAGCAGATGTCGCCACCCATATCTGAAAATTGGATCGAACTCACAAATGTAAGTCATTTTCTGGACAGGAGCACATCGAGAACCCAGGGCCATTCATGGTATCAAAACTCGGTTCATGTTATCAAATTGCGAGAAAAGTTAGTGTACTCACAATGTCACAAAGGTAAGCTCAAACTCGGAATCTTGCATCATCAGGCAACCAAAGAAAAAACAACGGCTACTTCGGCACATCATTGAACAAACGGGATCATTTCATCCTCCGGCAAATGGCGCGTGAGTCGAAAGTCCGTGAAGCAATTCTGAAACAGGAATACGAATTAAACATCACCACAACACAGAAGAAGGGGCTTCAGGATGCCACACTGAAGATCTCTGCCTTTGTGTTCGCATGCATCAAAAATTTAACTGCTTGGGCAGCAAATCTCTGTTCCTGCCACACTGGAATACAAAACCTCATATGAACGAGATGGCAAGGGAATGGGAGGTGATGCAGAGGGTCAATTGGCAATAGGTAAGCCTACGCAGGTTTGCTTTCTTTCTTTCAACACTGCAGTATTAGCAAAACTACTGTATTTCAATAAAATTGGCTCAGATAAAGCTTGAAACTTATCGACACTGACAGTGGGTCATTGAATTGGTGCATTTGAAAAGATGGTTTTACCACTCCAATCTGACATATGATCTTCCACAAGCTACTAATTTCTGGGTCAAAGTTTTGAGGAATATTCAAAATGTGTCAACATGATTCAGCTCTGGAAGATGTGATCTCATATTTTAATATTGATTCAATATGAGCAAAATGAGAAAGACAATGAGGGACCATTGAAGAGTTATGTGCCTCTTCTCAAAGGTCCTTAAACCCTTGATCACAACAGGACAAGTGTTGCCAAACCATCTCAGATTTGACACAAGACAAAATAGACAGACTTTTCCATAAGTTTTTTCGTTAGTGACAAGACAACTGACTTGGGGGAGAAAACCAGAGGCTTATACAATGATGGGTTCAGTGTTGAGGAAATGGAGCATGGGACTAAATCACGTGCTCCATTTGTAGCACAAAAATGCCAATAGGTTGCAGAAGGGTTGAATTCAATGGGTATGTACCGTTCTTGAATCAAACTCATCCAGGCACTCTGACATTCACTCATCAGCATCTTATGTCATGGGGTTTGAGATAGAACCCCGGATTTATACTGAAGGCACAAATTTTGGGCACTTTCCTCATGCACGTGGCTCTACCATGGGGCTTCAACCATAAGTCAATCAACAAAAACAATGTAAGCTTAGTTTGTCTACAAGGCAAGAGGCAGAATAGCATCTGCACAAGTGCAGAAGCGTAGCATGCATAAAAATATGCATCAAGCAAGGAATGTGTCAATGAAAATAATGAATCTTTTATACCTTTCAGTGAAACTGCTTCAAATCCAAAAACAGCATCCATGCGTTAAAAATTTGAATGGCAACGGGGTTTCATGCTAAAATCTTATCCTCAGTATAGATCGGGCTGAAGAAGGGAGTACTTGGAGCTCAACTGCCCTTATTCATCCCGATCAAAATTGACTCATAATTTCAACGGTCATTGCTGGACAAAAATGTTCAACTGAAGTTCACATGACCACCGAAACTGAAAAATATGCCAACTGTGAATCATGCCTCATCTTCGACGGCAAGCCATCAAAATGATGAAACATCATAAGAAGAACGAAATACTGGATTATGAGCATGGAAAAAAGCATGCATCAAACGGTGCGTTGACAGCAGGGAAGAAAACAAACGATATAGCGTCTAAGACATTAAGGGTAACTTCATACACTTGAACATTAAGTATTTCACAATCCACCGGGTAACCTAGTGTCCTAGCGCATAAATACTTCGAGTAGTCATGATCTCACAAAGGATAATATGGGGGATGAATGAACCAACCATAGCAAATCGACCGTCCGCTTTCTTCAAAGGAGCTCCTATTGTTTGTACCGTCTCCATGCAGTGACCGCGACAACTTTTCGATTTTCTTTCATTCCGACCAACACCTTTCACAAGGCCTGGGTGAACAGTATTTATCCTGTCCGTAGGTGAAGACAGGGGCAGCACTCGCAGCTTCAGCCAAACTTTATCGATCAAATATTGCTGTGTCTGACCATAGTAGCAGCAGACGCGTCGTGTACATGCCGATTGAACTCCTTACCCTTCAAGGCATCAACCAACTATTGCTGAGTTTCATTATCCTACATTCATCCAGGCGATCGATGGCGTTATGTTGATGCGGTGACCAGAAACCATGAGTACTGAAATTCTAGCTCGCTGACATTGTTTCATGGCGTCCGATGGGACCTGTAATGAAATCGAAGAATGTAGTCTTAATTCGCAAGCATTTCGAGTCCAATTCGAAAGCCTCCAGAACGGAAGAACAGGGAGATGAAAGAATTTCATACGATTTCACAAATCTTTGGAGGCATGAAATGCACTGCATTTGATAACCTGCATCAGAAACCACCTAATTTGTTTGAATCCAGCATATTTGAGAGAATAAATCGTTTTCAGACCGGAACATTCATACCTGGCTCAGCAGACATCCGAATGCAAACGCAGTCGTCATCCCGCCGTAAGTATATAGAGATGTCCCACTGGTGTTCGTCCGTCATCGGAACAATTGCGATTGGCATCGAGACGCGGTTTTTGGCATCCAAAAAGTTTGCGAGACTGCGTACATCAACCACTGCCAACGGCTTCCTCACCTTTATGACTACGATAAAGCCGGCACACATTTTTTCGACACGTCCAACAGTATGCTGGTCCATATTATTTCACATGGCTACGTATGCCTCCACTTTCATCAGACATAATCATGGACACCTGTAGAACACGAACTGATGCCAGGGTAACAGTTCGGGGAGCGGTCCACATCTGCGGAATTAAGTTTTCGCAGCCATCTCTTCCGTGGAGGCTTTTCCGCATCAGTATCAGAATGTCCCCAGATCCGCCCCAGAAGAAACTTGATGCAGATGTCTAAAGAACAGACGAAGTGTTGACACTGTGGAAAAGACCGTCGCTCATCTCGACTCTGCGGATTGGGAATGCATCCCTTACTTGCACCAATTGCGTGACACAACATCATGGTACAGCTTCCACTCAACATCACTCTATTCAACGCTACCTCTTCCACGCCACCCCCAGGAACGCCAGCCTCTCATTGAGTGACTTCAATATAATAATTTTAAAAAGGAAGACAAAGATTTGAAGACCAGGAAAATGTTTGAAGATTATCCATCCATTCTGTGCCCCATGCATGCAGCAGTGGCTGTGTTTTTTTTTCTTGGGTCTAGGAAAATCAATGCCCTTCAATAAAAAGATTCTTGTCTGCCTATCTGCATTGCACTCTTTTTGTCTAAATTTCTACTTGCTTTTTGCATTTAAATGCATTCATAACTTACTCAATATACAGATTTGTCAGAAAACAAGTCATGCATTCACATTTATTACTACAGGATTGAGCCTTTGGAGTGGTGTCACATTCAAGGTATTAAATCTCAGAAAAAAATAATGCTTTTCTGGCCATGTTTGGAAGTTATTTGCACAAATCAGTGGTAGTGTTAGAATACAGAACTTTTGAATGTGTTAACCAGCATTTTTGGCCACAACTTAATACTAATCATAAAATAACAAGAATAAAACAATAAGAATGCTGCAAGTTCATGTAATGAATATTATGTTATCTTCCTACACCAGTGGTGCCAAACTCAAAAGTGGTCAAGGGCCACGTTGAAAAGCAAGCCTTCTCTGTGGGCCCCAATGGTAAAAATTTAGTGGATTAAAAAATTAATCTAAAAAACCATGTTTTCAAAAAGCAAAAAATAACCTAAGTTTCAGCTTGCTAGCTAGTCAGGAAGTGAGCAAAATTTGAGTTGCAAAATTTGATACGGACAAACAAACGGACAAGAAAGCGAGTTAATAAAAACGTGTTAAAATAAATTAACTCCTCAACAAACTTCAAAATTTTAGACTCCCTTGACTTTAAAAAAGAAAAATGAGTCCCTTTTTTGAGCAAGCTCAGCAATTCTTAGAATAATTTATATTGCTCAAGTCTTTTTGTTTGGACCTGAAATGACAGCAAAGATTGTATTACTTAGAAACTGAACTAGTTTCAACACAAAAATGGCAAAGCATTTTGTTATTAAAGGTTGTGAAGAAATATTTGTTTTTCCAATCATTATTAAACACTCTACACTAACTTTCAATTTTTGCTGTGTTGCTGCTTTCAGCCTACTTTTTTATTCAAACCCTTGCTGAATGCAAACTTATTGATCAATTACTTCCTTTAACCAGAAGAAAATTTTTTACCCTTAAATACCTGAGCATGTTCCATTTATCTGATGGTGCTCAAACCCTATTTGTGCTCTGCATGTTTTTGCAAAAGAAAAATTCCATTTTCAATCTTTTCTCTGGAGGAAGAGCTGCAATTCAACTCAGGCTTTTCTTTACAAGTGCATTTTTTGCTATCCTTGTTCCATATTTCCCAGCATAAAAAATTACAAATTCCTAAACACTATGAAGAACTAACAACATAATACTCAGTTCATCACAAATATATGATTGCACAACACATTGCACAGGTACTTTCAATTGATTTTCTTTTAAAAATGC
Organism: Notodromas monacha; assembly: GCA_905338405.1. NCBI lineage: Eukaryota > Metazoa > Arthropoda > Ostracoda > Podocopida > Cyprididae > Notodromas > Notodromas monacha. Next base: position 65,884 of record CAJPEX010000761.1, read on the forward strand.
ACTGCAAATAAATGAATTATGCTTCATTTATGTAACATTTCCTGAAAATGAGAACAGTTGCTATGGAAAGCTGGGTGCAATTGAAAGCATGGGAGCAGGGAATGTGCAACTGTGAGTGCACACTCCCTGACTGAAAACTTAAAATTCTGGAAGCTTCCAGAAATACTAATTTATTCTTTGGTATTTTGTATGTAGATTGTAAGCATCAAGGATATAATTGTAAGGAGTTTCTTAGAAAAAATAATGAAAATGCATCATAAAACTTGCTGAAAACAGGAAAATTTTGCAATTTTTCTAGATATTTTTCAAGCTAAGGGAATTTTGTTGGGATGGTCCGCAGGCCCATTTGAAGGCCTCAAAGTTACACAGACCATAACTTGGGCACCCATGACCTACACCATTCTTCAACATGTAATTCCCATCTGCAAGCATGCGATGCATTCAGTTCATGAAGTCACTCATTCCTGGCATTTAGGGTTAGAGTGGAAAAAAACAGCCCTCTAGAGGGCTAGCGTGGAAGTGAGTGGCTTTGAGTTTGAAAGTGTATCATAACGTCAGGTTGCCTTGTGTGGGCAGGCTGAATGCTGTATTGCTTCCCTAGGCGCCGCCATGTTTAAGTGGTGCTGCTCTCTATCAGTCAAAAATATGCTTGGAGAAAGTTAAAAAAACATTTTATAGATAGAGGTCAGCAGTGATTAAACAAGCGTGCATCTGTGGTGAAACGAACCATACTGAAGGAGCGGTCCACATTTCCAGTACGTTTTTGCCTATGATGGATGCTTCATATCCCAGCAGATGAACTCGTATTATCAAGCCCTTCTTCCCGCGGAAAGTAAATCTCGCGGCGATTTTTAAATGGCATTCACTTCGGGGAGGGGGAATACTGAAGTCCTGACGGGAAAGGAATTTTCACAAGATCCTTTCATATATTTAGGGTAATCGATCCAACGAAATGCGTCTATTACAGATTTTCATTGGGACTGGAGTATATTGTAACATTCATTATTTTTATTTCATTAGGCATTTCCTCTCAAATGTGCATGATCAGTTTAGTATAGTGCTGTACCTGCAGAACAAAAAAATTACTGAAGTTAGCACATTTCATCAATAGGCGCAATAATATACAGCAGTAATATTGTGACAACCAATACAGTACAGCAACTCATTATGATACAGTATTTCTTGACACAGTAGCTGAATTATATGATTGATTTTTTTCCGGGATCTCGCGCGAGGTTGGAGGGTATAGGTGTAAATGTTCACACAGCAAAAAAAATATGTTTATATATAAAAATTCGTCGGAATTCAGCTTATTGTTTTGTGGTCAATTTCTACATTCCAGGAATATTTTCTTTCCTTATTATATTGCTGTGTTCACTGCCTGATGCTGGCTGCGTCGTTCACAATTATAGAGGGTCACATCATAAGTTGGGGAACTGAAACTCTGCCCAACAAAATCGAGAACTCCCCAAACAGTTTTGAGAATAGACTGAGCTGTAGTCAGATTCATATGTTTGTGCCTCCATAACAGATCAACTTATTATTGGTGAATTCTGACTATATAGAACATCCGTATTAATTCCTCATCTGCATCACCTTTTCAATGATGACGGTATTTACCAAATTCACCTATATGGGCTGCGGCGCAGAATTTAGCTTCAGACTTTAGACGGATGAGTGAAACTTCGGAGTGATGATTATCCCGGGGGCATTGCCGTACTCAGCTGTATATATGCTGGCTAACCTTAGTTGCAATGACAATCATCGATATACCCTGAAAAACTTCGGCAGTTGTCCTGTGGATGCCTCCGTGGCGCAATTGGCTAGCGCGTTCGGCTGTTAACCGAAAGGTTGGTGGTTCGAGCCCACCCGGGGGCGAACTTTTTATCATTGGGTATGGTATGTCTATTCTGAAACCACTGATGCACAAGAACATTCAAGGGGCAGGAAAGATTTGTTGGCAAGATATTTTGTGTGAAAGTCCACATGCATACTGGAGTAAATTTTCCATTTTAAAAATGTTAAATGATTACAAATTTAATAATCTAGCATTTTGTACTTTGCAAATGTGAAGTACAGTACTTCTGTGAATCTGGTGGGCAAGTTATGATAGGTGGACTCTCTACAACAAAACAAGGGACCAGAAAATATATTTTGAAGGGATAATTTTTGTGAAGAACCTCTATGGTGTGGATATTGATCCCTATATACAGTATTTGGTCCAAAAATGTTATGCATATATGTGTGTTGGGGACTAGATTGTTATGTAGATAGGGTCTACTGGCCTGCATTATGACCAAATCAACATGAGTGCTGTGAAAGATCTGGCATTACTTCTTGAAAATAAAATGCCTCAGTTTACCTGCAAGATGGCAGCTCCACAATGGGATGTACTGACCATTCTCCTACATAATGGAGGTATAGAGAGTGTGCTGTACAACCCAGAATCAATATTAGGAAAATTGGAGGTATAAAGTATAGGTGGTACCCTGAAATTTGACCTATATTCATTGCTGGGCTATGGATACATTTTGAAGTGATTGAATTGCAAGACAATGTCATATGCAATGTTTCCTACATTAAATTTCACATTCTGCGTCCCTCACCATGTAAAATTGTGGGCCAGATGTAAAATTGCTGGTCAACCTGTCAGCAAATTTAACTTTCAAATTATGGGATGTCAAATTGAAAGGCCTCATACATACCTGCGCAGTATGTACAAATTTTGAATCTGAAGACTGCTGGGTGTTACAATTGGCTAGCGCATTGGTCTGTTACTGGAGAGGCTGGTGGTTCCAGCCCATCTGTTATAGGGGCATGTAACTGTTTCTTCAGCATCATGCGCAAATTTCATCTCATTACAAAAAGGGTGTATTCATTTAAGAAGATGTGAACCTTATATTGCCAGAGTCTTGTTTTGCTCCCCCCAGACTTTTTTTTTTTGCATGGACCCTCTCACTCTCATGAGGTGCAGTCAACCCTTTTCCTATACTCATCACAAATTTCATTTGGTGATATATGCACTGCACCCTGGAAAAATTACACATCATAACTTCTTCCTCTCAAAATTCAATATGTAATTGGAGCAGTTCATGAAACAGAGAAAGATTATTGCAGGCAAGATGGTTGTAGAGAGTCCAGAGCATACATTTTCTGTTCAGTTCAATTTTTGATTGTTTCCCAAATGCATGGAACTGAAGAGATTTTCTGGATTCAAATTCAATTGCAAGATCATTTTTGGTTGAACATTTTAACTGAAAATGATGAAGTATCCTGAGCCTTACCAATGGTCAACGGTACATTAATAAGTTCTGCAGAGATGACTTTTTGTAATGTAAGGTCACATAGAATAGCAAGTCTCCATTGGATAATGACCAATATTAATTAATTTTCTTCCACATGCTGTAGGTAATTCAAATTGCTAAAAGATTTCAGTTCTCATTACAGGGCTAAATATTAATTCAGTCAAGAAGAGGCATCACCATTCTGAGGAATGGTTTGAAACAATGGAAAAAATCAGTTTGACAGTAATTGGGGCAATGATTTGTCACAATTTTGCCAGAATTAGTTTTAAACAATGTTTGGAAGGTCTGAAAGATGATCAGCTACTGTATATACAGAAAGACCCAAAGATGCTGACATAATTTGTGCATTAAGAGTGTCCTGATGTCAGAATGTCCCTAAGCTGAGTCTCATCATTTTCCTAGACTTCAATACAAATGATTTCATTGGATCTCCTTTTTGTCAAAAATTAGATACAATTCCTTCAAAATGTCATCAAACATTATTTCCCCCAACTTAAAATTGCAGAAAACAACAGTGCAGAAGAAATACACAGATAACATCATCTTTTGGTATTACTGGGAGATAAAAAAAGCAAAGAAAAAACAAAGTCTTGCTAGAATATGCACAGATGATGGAAAAAAACTTTGAAACAAGAAGCACAAAATCAGCTTGCTTTTGGTTATGAATTAGAGTTAAGTCATCATGAAATAGTGTTTCAATTTTAGTGGTTATAAATAGCTTAATTTGTTCAAAAGGTAACAGAATTTAAAATAGCAAATTTTTCAATTTTTTGGGAACATTTCAGACAAGTGTCTCTAACTCAACCCAATATCGAAATGTTGAGCCTGCCTTTTTTGGTTTTCAAGTGTCCCTAAGTCAAATTGTCCATATACATTGGGGTGTCCGCATATTGGGGTCTGATTGTACAGTACAGTAATTGGCACAGAATGCCTGGCATTTTGAAAGTATGAGTCAAGAAACTCTGAAACTTTCAATTCTGGTTGAATTACTGTAAAAAAAAGAAAAGAACAAGAGAGTTGTTATAAGTACCAGCAGTGGATTCTAAAATGCGGACGATGGCCGACACATAGGAAAACTAGTGATTGTTCTTTGTAAAAAATAAAATAAAATAAAAATAAAAAAGATCCAGGTCATGTTTGAGAATTTTATTTTCTGGTGAAGTGAAGACTATACCTATATAATAACCAAGAACAGGAGCCTAAAATCCGCACTAGAAATTATCGATTGGGGAGTTCAGTCAGGAACCATGCAACGCACTCATTTCAGATGAACTTATTTCATTCATTTGTTCTACAATATGAGGTACACTCAATGCAGGTGTCAACATCCTTGGAATCCTTTTTTTTTCTTCGGCAACAACAAACAAAAAATAATAACTTCCCCGCAATTCATGTACGCCGTGACACATTTTTTTTTCTTTCATAATTTATTACTCCGATCGTTATATAAGTCTTGAGCAGGTGGAGCTTTGAGAATGGTGCGCTCTTCACGAAATTCCACGAATTACAGATAGACTTGATGGATTTTTTCTCTCCAATTTCTTTTTCGCACTTGCCCCTCATCCCTATACCCGAACACGCATTTTTATTTCACCAAAAAACCCTGGGAATGCGAACTCAGGATTTTTAAAGAATTTCTGCTGAAACTTGACCGTCTTCACGCAGACTTTTCAAAACACATACCAAGTCCAATTTTATATTCACAAAATCTTTGGTTTCCTAGCTGGCTTTTCCCCTCACTCAACGATCGCGTCCGAGACTTATTGGTGGAATGAGACGTACATAAATGCGTGATTTCAAAAAAAAAAAGAAAACAGAAAAATAAACCGGGAACAAAACTTCAAGATCTAGAAATAAAAATAAACGTGAAACACCCGCGCAATGACCGCAATAAGAGATTCCATATACGATTTCTGGAAAAAAAAATAATGAAATGTTGGATCCGGAACGCAACTTCTCTGGTTCACTGACTGCGCAGAGGGTGTCCAACTAAGGCAGACAAATGATGTATTCTAAAAAATAAAAAAAATGCAACAGACTTCCTGCAAGAAATTTTCCAAAAACCGTAAACTAAGTTCAGTAGCAAAAGATTTTCCGAAAATGTCCCCGTACGAGAGGGAAAAAAAAAAGAATGAATCGACTGTGAAAAATGGAGACCTGAGGGTTGGATTCTTCGTATAGTGATGCTGATGTGGAGCAAAGTTTTGCATAGTATAGTGCAACAGTCCATAATAAGCTACGGCATTACTCTGTATATTGACGGCGACCGATGATGATGAGTCATGATCACAATTCCATTCGTCGACACGGTTCATCCAGCGATTTTCGATCACGCGAATAACATGCGATATAATTCCTTCTTTTTCCTTCGTTGTGAAATAATGAAACGTTGGGAAACTCTTTTCAATGATGGGTATCCCGGCCATATGCAGCAGCAATAAGACAGACAGATGCTGGACAGGAACACGTTGTTGTGCGCAGAATTAATTCACATGATGCTCAGACTCGCTCTTTATATACACAACACGGGGTAGTTATTGATATCCGGAGAACCTCCATTTTCTCATCTCTCTGCCCCTTGAACTGGATGCAAATCACAGGATATGCGTTGATTTTTTGTACACGACTCCCACTACTGGCCTGAGGGTGAGGACGAGCCCGGTAATTGGTGCTGGGTGTGGTCGCCCATCAGGTGCGGGGACTGCTGCTGCTGGTGGTGGTGGTGGTGCTGCTGCTGCTGCTGGTGGTGCTGAGCCGTGGCGTTGTCCTGTGCGATGGGCGCCACCGACAGTGACACTTCCCCACTGCTTGCCTTTGGTGGGCTCATGGGGTAAGGCGGTGCTGCAATATTATTGGGAAAATTAACATCCAGCAAATTGAGGTCAAGAGTCATCGCAATTCATGGAAATACAGTAGAATTCGGTTACAACAAAGCTTATCTTGTTATAACAAATTTTTTCTTGGTCAGTTTCCCATAGGTGTGATGTTATACAAATTTTGTTATAACAAAGTATTTTTAGGCTGTAATCTCATTATAATAAATTTTTGCCATGATTACTCGCACAGCCCATAAAGGGAATACTCAAAAAATGGCAGAAATTTTTGGAAAAATTAAAAGATGCAGCATTACAACTTTATAAAAAATCTTTATGCAAAGAAAACTTGCTATCCAAAAAGTACACAACAGCTAGGACATATTTTTGAAATTCTTTAGCATCATAGAATCTGCCTTTTTCAGAAAGAAAGCATGTTAGAAGAATTTTCTCCATTTCCAATAAAATTTCTTTCTGAAATGTGCTAAAAATCATGAATACAGCAAATTTTTTCTCATAACAAGTTTTTTTCAAGTCCTCAGGAGTTTGTTGTAACAAAATTTTACTATATACTGTACTTCCAGCACCCTATTGTTTCTTATGCTGAAATAGAACAGCTATAGGTTTATCATCTTGAATTGCTTCATCTTGCCTCTCTATTCTGGTGCACATGCAGGGCACCATTTAAATTGCTATGCTCATCAATCCTTGGATGGGGGCATCCTACTTTCCATCCCAGGGCAAAGTCAGACTTTGTTTGTGGTTGGGCCTGCATTTCATTTTTACTCAAGGTTATGCAACCCCCTGCCAGGTGGTGAAGGGCAAAGTCAGATTTAATCCAGGGACAAAGAAATGCTGAGCAAGTCCCAAGTCAGACTTTTTCCATATTGACCTCTAACCTGGGCTTGCTCCGGGCTTTCAAGCTTAAATTTAATTTTTGAATGGAGGGAAAACACAAGGCCGGGGGAAAAAGTGAGCCATGATCATGCAATTTTTTATTTTTCACTAAAAGTGTACTGTGGAGAGTTAAAAAAAAATTGGCAGGGTTTTTCTTGACTTTGCTCTGTGCATATTGTCATAGTTTTTTTTAAATGTCATTCTTGACTGCAACAAAAGTCTGGAAAAAGTCTGATTTTGCCACAGAAGGGTTAAAATAGGAAATATATGTCGCTTTTTTTATTGAAAAACAAAGTCGAATGATTCAGTATACAATACCTCCAACTTTTGGATCAGAAGAAACCATAAAAACAAAAGGTGTATGTGCTGTTTATATAAGATCAAAAATCCGATTTTCTCTGCGTTCACTGTTCCCAAATCTTTTTGGGCCCGCAGACCAGCAAATTTCCAGTAAATGTTTTGTTGACTGACAAATTCGAACAAACTTCTTGTGGACCAGCAAGATTTTGTAAAACTTTTGCCAACTCAAAATATATTTGTTTGGTCAAGACTTTATGGCTGGTATTTGAAAAGTTTCTGCATTTTTGCAGAAAATTAAGTTAAAAGCTAATGAAGCAGCTGTAGTAAAACTTCTTAGAAATTAGAAAGCTGGTCTTGGATAAAAATTTGTTTAAAATTTTTCTGCCGAGAGAAAAAAAAAAACCAGGATTTTCCCTTACTTCACACTGCACACATCATCATGATGTTTTAAAATATTTAAATGTCATCCTGAGGTGCACCCGAAAGTTTCAAAAACAAAAATCCTGACTTTGCTGCAGAAGAGTTGAACCCTGGAGGGCTCAAGTTGAGCATAGAACTAGCAGTCACACACAAAAAAAGCCCTTTTCTGAATCATTCAGGTTCAATAATATGAGCGGGACGTTATATTATTTGATCATCACGAAAGAATATAGTGAGAATAATCGTCATGATTTTGGAGCTGAAAATACGATTGCTTGGACGCTGAATTGGATTTGTCCAGATATCAGCTGATATTATGGCAAAACAAACAAGGTATTAGCTATTGTTGGAGTTCCTTTTTTTCTCAATTTTGTTTAGGTCATCATTTGTGTCTCATCCTCGCCTTTCGTCCTTATCGCTTTGCTGGGACAGGTCGAGAATGCTCTCTATATAGTCTATACTCATTCCATCCATGTTCGACGCAACAAAAAAAAAGCCAAAAAATATGCAATTCATACTCACTCAATAAACCGCCGGTGGGGTAGCCGTAGGAATAGCTGGACCCGTACTGCTGATAACTAGAATTGGAGTACACCGCATACTCGGGTCCCAATGGGGGAAGGGTTCCTGTATATACACAGATACTCGATAAGCAACTCTCAAAACATTCCTCCATCTTTCATTCAATTCAATTTCGAAATACATAGGCTCAACAGTGTATAGTGAAGTGTGTGCAAAAGTGCTGTGCAAAATAAAAAGTGCAAGAAAACGTGCCACAGCAGGCATAATGCAGACATTTTCCGTGCTGTTTTTTAAATTCGGGAAAAAGGAAAATACTTTCAACTGACCAGCATCAGTCAATTCATCATCATGGAAGCATCAGCCAGCGAATTGAGAAACTCAAGTCCCCACCGTAAGTTTCAATTAGCTTATTATATGGCTATATGTATACTGTTCCACTTCCGGAGAATCACATTGCAAAACTCATTTCATGTTTGAAAGATCTCATCTGATATCTGATGGTCTTCGACTTGGCTATTTTCTTTTTTTTTTTTCTTCTTCTTTTAGGATAATAGTGACGCAGCCGCCTCATATTATTGGGATATGTCCGCGAGGACGGTGCAGCAGTTTATTTCGAAATGACGATCCACGTGGAATTCTAGGAGAATTGCGACAAAATCAAGGATGAGATTCCCTCATTTCTCTAATTATTATTTTATCTTTTTTTTTTTCATTGCAGACGACAGGACGGTTTCTCAATGGAATCTCCACACGCCGTGACGCGTAAAAACTTGCCTCCGTCGAGCGTAACGGATTTCGCGATGCCAGGAGAGATTTGGAAGGTTTTCAGTGCTGCCGGCGGGGAGGAGGAAGATGTCGATAACGGGACCAGCAACTGGACGACAGAGTGCGGCGGACGTGGTGTCGAGTTCCTGCTGCTGGTGTCGGTGTCGTCAGCGTCGGATACCCGCTGCTGGCCGGACTCCGAAGGCGGCGTCGGCGGAAGAAGCCAGGCCGGCGTGCAATCTACTGATGACTCATGTGCCCGTGCTGCTAAGCATAACAAGGATTCAAGCCGTGCTCAGAGGTGCGTGGAAAAGGTCGGGTCGTGCCAATAATGTACTGTATATGGTCGTCGTGATGTGTCCGAACGATGCGAAACACTGCCCATCAGCAGATATATGAGATACAGTGGCCCCCCGCTTAACAGACCTCCCGTGTAAGGGATTTTCGCCAAACAGACCAGCTCTGCAAGCAGTTTTTCCACGTCCCTTGCACAAATCAAGTCCGTTAGACCGGGGTTGACTGTACTATCCAAAAAAATAAGCCTGGTTTCTTTAGCATTTGACAGAGAGAAAAAATGAACATTCCTATACGAGCAGTGTTCCACAATAACTTCCTTTGGCCTGTGGACTGGCAAATTTTCATACAATTGTCTGCAGGCTGGCAAAGTTGCATAAAATATTTGCAGACTAAAAAAAGGAAGTTTTGTTTGAAAGATTTGTTGGCAAACATGTAAAAAGTTTCTACTTTTTTTAAGGAAAAAACTACGCAAAAAACCAACAAAGCAGCTCTATATAGTGGAATGTATTGGAAAACTTTGAAAGGTGGATGTAAAGAAAGGTTTTCCAGGATGAAAAAATAAAGAATTAATTTTGACAGGTGAACATTTGTCCAACGTTCAATTAAGAGAAAAGCCAACTTTTATTTTTCATCAGATAATCTCAGCTGCCATTGTCTTCCTGAAATTTCAGAAAAAGATTGCATGCAGTACTTCTGTGTGCTACTTTTGAAACAGATATTACAAGGAAGAGAATTTCTTGTGGATGGCCAAAAAACTTCTGCAGACTGATCAGCTGCCATTGTCTTCCTGAAATTTCAGAAAAAGATTGCATGCAGTACTTCTGTGTGCTACTTTTGAAACAGATATTACAAGGAAGAGAATTTCTTGTGGATGGCCAAAAAACTTCTGCAGACTGGCACTGGTCCATGGACCACTGATTTGGGAACACTGGCATATATTATGCACACAGCTTTGGAGAATTTTGCAAGCTTTTAAGAATATGATGCAAGTTACTGTATGTAAGTTAATTGGTCAATATAGATTTCCTATATGTTATGTGTAAAATGTTTCCTATAATTTTAAATTGTCATCAATAACATCCCAAATTATTGTTGTGTAGGTGGAAAAGGTTTGGGAAATTTGCTCATTACAGTCAACCCCCACCTAAAAGACCTCCTGCCTGAGGGATTTTTGCTCAACAGACTGCCTTTGGACTCTAGAAAGTCTAGATGATGCAGTTTTTCTTTTTGCCTAATAACAGACAGAATCTGCCTAATGGGCTCCTGTAGATTTAAAATTTATGGTAACAGTGAAACATTTTAATTTTTTTTTGCAATTTAATTTGCTCAACAAATTTTTCCCATAACAGACTAGCCTCCTTCACAAATTAAGTCCATTGTGTGGTGATCAACTGTATAGCCTTTTACCTAAAATGCTGTGACTGCAAGTTGATGTACTACATTAGTTACAAGAGTATATGACTCCTATTTCAATATGTGTGGGTGTGTGGTTGACTTTATTGAAGGAACACTTTTCTAAAAAACTGATACTTATAACACCACCTATAAACAAATGGCTTGCAGAATTAATGGGAAGTTAATTTTACATGAATAAAATATTTTTTCCCCAAAAAGCAAGTGATTCCTCAGGACAGCAACTCGTCTCTTGAAAAATCGGAATGAAAGGAAAAGAAGCTAATGTACTTGAATGATCATCAATAAGAAACTCCTTCAGGGATATCTCTCTCTAGCTGTTGGACACCTTTGGATGTCTGATGAAAAAAGCTCCAAGCACAGCAATGCATGTATGTACCTTACAGTATATATACCCACAGTGTGTGCATTCATGCAATTGGAATAGCATGGAGGATGGATGGGACTTGCAGGGCAACGAGTTCTTCGGACACGCGTGCTGCCAAAAAAGACTGTCGTGCGTGACGAGAATAACTCGTATAACCAACAGGTGCAACGAACAAAAAAAAAAATAAAAGAAACCAAGTGTATAGTGGGTGGATGGATGGAGGATTCAGTGATTACACAGTGCTGCTCGAAAATGGTGCCCTTCAGGTGTGAGGGATAAGGCTTTGCTCGAGAAAAAAAAAGAAATAAAAAATAACGTTACCTGCGAGGTGGGCGTAGGATTGGGCCGAGGTGTCGACCAGCGAAGAGGCCGGAGGTAGCAAGGGTTTCTGGTCTGCTGACACCGACAGGGGTGGCAACTGCACGAGATTCTGCTGCTGATGACTTCCTTGGCCTGCAGAGAAACACATGAGAATTGCATCAACTCATGTAAATAAGCACTGCATAAGCATCTCACTTTGAATGCAACAAGCATTATACAGTACTGGTACTTTTCAAAGAAGGGTTGGCCATTATTGCTGTGATTAAAAAAAAAAAAATTTCATACTCGCAGAGGGCATCACGCCTACGTATAATAAATATTCATTTTTGGAAACCATATTCAAAACTTTTTATCTTTTGGAAAATCCCAGTCCACGAGACACTCTTCTTTGTCTTCAGATGCCAATTTTCACTGTTTGCAAATCACCCTCATTGATAATTTCGCTTTACTACTCATCTGTTGAATGAAAACCTGCACACTTATTTTCTCAATTAAAATTCCATCCGATGTAATAATTTCATGGATTTCAGATTGCAGCAATATCTAAGCGGGTCATTCCATCAATTTTGGGTCCTTTTCAGTTCAAAGAGGAGAAATTTACTAGACTATACTGTACTATGAAAACTTTAAACTGGCTCGGGTTAACCTTTTCAAATTCAGCATAAAAACGGGAAACATTCAAAAAAAAATAAAATAAAACGCAACTGACGAACGAAGATGCAGCACAAAACCTTTCCCGATTCTGGACCAAGGATTCCTATAGGGACCCAAATTGGAAATTTTAAAAAATCTCAACCTGGTAGCTTAGCTCAAAAGATGATTTATGAAGAAATTTTGAATCAGTTAAAAATTTAAAAATGCTTATAATGATGAAATATGAAGCCTCGACGTTCGTCCACTGGATGAGGGACTTATTCTCCCTGTCTTGGATTTTATCATCGAAAAAAGTTTTGATGATGGCGTAAAGACATTTAATAGCGCATTCCATGCAAAACTATGCAGGCTATATAACTTAGATCATGAAACACGAAATCATAAAATCAATGCTAAATTTTAAAAACTTCCAATTGACAATACGAGAAAACCATATATATTGAAGAGTTATGATCAGAACAGCTGAATTGTTCATTCGGCAAACGCTTTCAGAATAAAGAAAAAAAATGCACTGTAACTCTGTAAGTTGACGTACAGAGGAGAAGACACAATTTATAACTTATTGCTTGAAATTGTGTTCATGGTATATTAATGTACAATTTTGCTAGTTTTCTCCTCTTGGGGTTTTTTCTTCCTTGTTTTTGCGGTTGCTTTCTTCGAAAAAACGAACTCCTTCTATACTGTCCGTCACGTTCTGTAATCTATATAATGCTGCTTGCGAGTGGTGCTTTTAAAGTCAGTGCGAAATATCACCCCCCCCCCCCCCAAAAAAAGGAGAATGCCCTTATTCCCCCCTCATCATCAGAGAGTGAAACAATCGTGAAAAAAAGTGCGCGCATCGCATCGAGACCGCAGCCCAATTTTCACGGCTTGCCGTGTTGTCTCACCCAGTGACGCTGTGTCCGAGGCGGAGGGCGGGTACATGCTAGGCCCCTCCTGCTGGGCGTGGGCTTCGTAGATGGCGTCCACGCCCGGCGAAGAGGAAGTCGGCGGTGTCGCGTAGCCCTGCTGCGACTGGCCGGCGGGGCCCGGACTGCTGCCAACATGGCGCTCGGCGTCATCGCTGCCCACGGCGTAGGCGTAGGTTGCGCTGTTGACTGCGACACTCACCATGCCGGGCCCCAGTTCCGACAGGGAAATGGGCTTGCTTTCCTCTCGCAGGAATGCTGCCGAACTGCTCCACTTGGGACTCGGCCACATCTGCTATAATATATGGATGATGGGAAACCATATGATATGAAACTATATAAAGGTTCATCCAATTTATATTCAGGGAAAGAATGGGGGTGTACGCATGCATACATATCAGTTGTGCTGCAGTTGTATTTTGTGGATTGTATTTTCTTTTATTTTTGTTATCCATGTATAATGAATGCATCTAATTTATCTGTTTCCCATTCTGAAGCAATTGAATGGATTTGGGTTGGGTGAGGATGAGGGGGTTTGAATGTGGGAATGTTCATTGAACCTTGTGAAAGCTGAAAAGTGGAAAATAAAGTTTTCTGTTCATTCAATCAAGCAAATACAGTATCCAATACATTTGTGACGCTTCATGCTATGAAATTGTGCAGATGCAGCAGAGATTCCCTCAATTTTCAAAACGTGCCAACATTTTGCTGAAGGTATTGTAGTTGGACAATTTACAGTTATTTCTCTGCCAATATTCCATGGAATTTCTCTTGATAAAAGTATCATCTTGCATTTATCGCAATTTTTACAAGTACTGCATGTTCTGATGAAAGAAAATTGGAGATATGTGCACATTCTTTTTTCGCAAGGGCAAACATTTGCTTGTGCTCGGATTTAGAATTCCGTTTCTGGTTCTAAATTGCTTTGAAATCTCTTTGAGGACGAGGTTAAAAAAAAGAAATGTGTCGGCAAGGAATGAAAAAGGATTTTTTTTTTTGCTTATGAGGCCATCTGCATTATTGATTTTTGAAGGAGCGAAATCTCCTTACGTTCGTAAACTTTGACCAAATTATGCAACCAGCAATAACTAAGTCGACGTCGCGAGTTGATTTGAACGAAAATCAGCACTTTTTTCAACTCACTGATTCTCAGCCCTCATGAATTTCAACGACATCTTCCCGATTTATACATGAAGGACAAGATGAATTGATTAGCATACTCACACTGGGATAAAACTGGTCGTTGTAATTTGTCCGCTGTCTCTTCATGTCTTCTTCGTCGTCTTCCATTCCACCTGCGCATTGATAGTTGAAAAAAAAANAAATAATTTAGGATTTCTCAAGAAAATTATATACGTTTGAGGGTTGCGTTTGCTCGACTGCGGTGGGTGAACTTTCTGAAATATGCGGAATAATAGAAATTTTATTAAAATTAATTGTAATTCGTGGATTGCGAAACCATTGAGCATCGAGTCTCCAAAAAGGTATTCTGATTGAACTTGATCGTCGTAATTTTTGAAATATTTTATTACTCGATATTTAGATCAGCCTGGTGTCTAATAATAAACTTGTAAAAATGGGAAGGGCCATGTTTGGTTCGTTTGACCAGTTCCCAAACCGCGGCTGATTGTATATAAGCATGGGGGATGAAAATGAACGATTTCAAGAAAGTACTGCATACGTACTGTGTTCGTGTCGTTTCCGCTTATTGACATTGAGGTTGGCATTCGGATCCTGTCCGTGCTGGTGATGGTGGTGCACAGCAGTGACAGGGATGCCGAGGATGCCATTGATGGAGTACCCGCCAGTGACGACTGGACTGCGGCCGTGTAGTGATTGATGGCTGATGGGTGAGTCCTGCAGTGAGCCTGATGTCAGGTGGGTGCTGGTGTGGTTCTGGGTCATCTGACCGCTGCCCTGCGGCGTTGGCTGCTGCTGCTGCTGCTGCTGCTGGGTCATGCCGGGATTATTGCTGCTGACCATGGACCCGTGCGAGGACAAGGGGCTCATGCTCGTGGTGCCGTAGTGATGCGTGTGCTTGGCCTTCTCTGCTGCCTTGTTCCGCACAATCCTGTAATATATTGGCCGAGATTGCAAGCTTGTCTATAGGAGTTGATTACATTCAACCCTCAATTGAGTGCCACCTTTGCATAGCGCCACAAATTCCCCAGGAAAAAAAAAATCTCCCTTCATTGAGTTCCTTGAGGAAATTGCAATTTACTGCCAACTCACTCAGTGCTTCCACAAAATCCCTGTTCTAAATGAAAAATGGGCCAAAAATCACGGAAATTAAAGCATATTTCTAGCCCTTCTGCAGTGAAGTTCGGATACTTTTGCAAATTTGTGTCCCCATGCATGAGGCCTGAAAATTGAAAATATTATTTTTGAACCAAGGCCTGAGTCAGGGAAAAGTTCTTTTTTTTTATCCTGCAGAAAATTTTGCTTCAAAAGAAAAAAATTCCCCCAATGCATGATGTTTTTTCATGCATTCCTGGCATAGGATTAACATTTCCCTAAAGAACTCTTTTACCCCAAAAGACATGGACCCGGAACCGTTAGACCCCCGTAAAGTCACTGGACACCAGTTTGACTTTACGGGGTAGGGGTTTTAGGGTTGAAACGACGTCCTGTCGGTCGTACCCTCTGCAGCCCAAGGGCTAGGGATATTATTAGGCAACTACTAATAATCAAATGCCCATGCTCAGGATAATTCTGAAAAAGTACATTTTTGAATTTCCATGTGCATGGATGGCTTTATTTTAATTCCTTCCACATCAAAGAGCATCTCAATAAACTGGGATAGTGTCTTAAAAAATATATAAAAATTCCTCCATGCCTGAATTCGGAATTGTGTGCTTTCATTGAAGGGTTGATACAAAAGTCAGTTTCATTCTTTTATAGTCAACCCTAATTTTGAAAAAAATCTGAGATTCTGTAGCATAGTATAACCTGAATTGAAATGCACTAACCATATATATATATTCTGCTCTGAAACGTACTTTTAAATGCAGTTACTGTATACCCCCAATTGACAGACTTATTGTGTGTCATGGATTAGCCCTTTATGCAAAAGTCTGTTATGCAAGTTCAATTTCCCCATATGTTTACATTTATAAATTTTAATTTGTTGAAACAAAGCCATTCTTGAGCTGCACAAGGTTAAAAAAATCATGGAGTAATTTCCATCAACAAAAAATAAAATATATTGAAATTAAAAAAAAATATAGTTTCAACTTTATTGGCTTGAAGTATATAAAGATGAAAGACCAGGATCTTGATTAAAAAGCTGGCGAAGAGTCAGGGATTTAATGGATCCACCAGTTTTGAGAATAAGAAAAATCCCACCAGGACAGCTATTTTGCTGGGTCTATGTTCATATGAACCACCGTTTATGCTGAGGTCCTTATCTAAAACACAAGCTTCAAGAATTCTCCAATGCATCATGCTTCATGCGATCAT